>BQNB010138118.1:0-17753 GCA_026074375.1 Tanacetum coccineum | reverse complement strand
AACTCTCTCAAGTGTTTCTCTCTCTAGAAACTAGCCAAATCCAAGAATCGACCCCGTATTATGATATAGGATATACCACATATTGCTACCTTTAAATTTTTCTGACCTTATTTAATCTTTTTCGTGGAGTCCTTTGAAGTTTTCGTGATGGTAGCGCACTCGTTTGGCGTCAGGATAATGCTACGGATAGTCACTACTCCACCATCTACTGGGAACTTGAGCATTCCATGAGCCGTGGATGGTGCTGCTTGGATTTCTCTGATCCCAGGTCTCCCAATGTTGCTGTTGTACGGTGATGGTGACCTTACTATCATAAAATTCATCCACGCTTTTGTGAAGTGCTCTGCGTCTCCTATAGTTACCAACAGCCTTAGTTGCCCCATCGGCCATATAGTTTCCCCACTGAAGCCGGTTAGGGATGTGGTGGCAGGAACCATTTGACTCTTAATCTCTGGCCGGAGCCGGTTGAAGCAATGTTCGTAAAGGACTTCCATCGAGGAGCCTCCGTCCACATACATGCGGTGAATCGCGTGTCCTCCGATTTCTGCTTCTATGACCAATGGACCTTCTGTTCCCTTGTTGGCAGACAACGTAGGGAACGTGATCTCATTTACCTGAGCAAAACTCAACGTCACCTTCTGTCGAGTCACTATATGCCACGGCTGTATCATATAGATGGTCGCAGCTTTCTCTTTGGTCGGGGCCTCATCTTTTCCGTTCTTTTACTTATCTTTGTCCTGCCTGATATCTTTGATAAAGTGTGAGAGCTTACCTGTCTTTACCAATTCCTCGATCTACTTCTTTAGCTGCATGCATTCGTCCGTACTGTGTCCTTTGTCGTTGTGAAACTCACAGAACTTGTTGCTGCTTCTTTTGTCTGCGGGAGTCACCATGGGAGGTGGTGGTTTAAACTTCTCCGACTCAGCGGCAAAGATTTCTTTTGGCGTCCTATTCAGGGGGTGAACTTGCTTGATCCCCGTCCATCCCTTGGTTGGTTTCGGAAGTCGGATCTTCGCTCAGAAGTGTGCCGCTTGGACTGGTCCTGCGGCTTCCAAGGGGTGTGAACTTTCTTTTTTGACGCGGCCGCGGTTTCTCCCCGTATAAAAGCCGTGGTCGTAGTCATCATCTCCTCCAGAGTCTTTGGGACATGTTCATTGAGACGTTTCGTCAACTCAGGGTTATTGACTCCATGCATGAATCCAGAGATTTTCATGCACTCTGGGGCCCCCTTCATACGTCCAGTTTCAACTTTGAAACGCTCCATGAATTCCTCAATCGTCTCTCCATCTTTCTGCTTGATGTTGTGAATTTCCACTGGGTCCTTCACATGCTTCTTCTGTTGCATAAAATACGCGAGGAAAGCTGCTTTTAGATCCTTGTAACTATCGATGCTTTCCGGAGGTAGTTCATCAAACCATACCCTCGCGGCCCCTATTAAGGTGGAGTTGAACATATGGCACCATGTGGGCATTGCCCAACGTTCCACTTGGGCCGAGGCTTGGAAGACCTTTAAGTGGTCTTCCGGATCTCCAGTTCCATCATATGTTTTCACGTTGTTGGGCATTCGCGTCTTCCTCGGGCTTCTGAAGTTGCGAATTCGAGGTGTAAACGGATCCACATCCTCGCAGCTCCAAGGTACGGCCAGGTCTTCCTCCAGCGTCTTGCGCCTTTTATTTCTTGACTTCCAATGGCCCGTGTCACTGGTGCTGCTTTCAGATCCGCGGGATGGTGGAGATTCGCTTTCCCTCCATCTCCTCGTGCTCCTGGATCGACGTCTGTCTCGAGGGGGTCCTCTGTACTTGGTCCTAGTCCCTTGGGAGGAGTAGATACCATCGTACGACTCTTCAGTGTCGCGGAGGCGATCTCTGTGTCGGGGGCGGTCTCTACTGGGGGAGCGACCTCTAATGCGGGAAGGATCCCTAGAGCTTGTCCTGCTCGGTCTAGACCTTGTCATGCTTGGTGAGTAGGTATCGCTGAGTCGTTCGTGTACACTTCTCCTTCGACGGCTCAGACGATTAAACACGTTCCCGTCATTGTATCTCAAGCGGTCCTGGACCCTAGGCCTCCTTGAAGAGGTGTGGTATCTCACGGGTGAGACGCCAGCACTTGAATTTTGAGAACCCTCTCTTGTTCTCCGACCTTTCTCGGAGCTTTCTGCGAAGTCCAGTCTGGTATGAACTTCTTTTCGCTTATCGCGACGGACTTTATCCATGATAATGGGTAAGATGTCATCGTAGTGTTCCTCACAAAAGTCCTGGATGTTAACTTTATCCCTTTCCTTCTGCGTTTTTTCTTTGTTCGCTGTTTTTGTGACAGTGGTCACAATTGGGGTTGTGTTAGCCACTGCGCTCATTCTTCAGAGTGATTCCCAGTGTCGGGTCCCACGGATGGCGCCAACTTGTTGATGCAAAAGTTAGGCTGGATCTGATTTGGCCCGAATAGGTAGTTATTCAGGCTGAGGAACCTTATTCCTGCACCAAGTGAATTTCGTTGAGGACTCCTGCACAAGGAATAAAGAACACGCGTTAACCTTATCGTGGGAGCGGATCCCACGATTAGCCTCCGGCGTGAGAGTAAGTATATGGTTCTTGGAGAGTAATCGAGTATGATTAGGGTTTTTAGGTGATACCTCATTGATGATGATTGTTGATCCTTTTATAGGCCTCATGCTCATTAGGGTTTCCCCACAATTCGGCCTAAGCCTTATCCGACAAAACTGAGATTTGACATTATCTTGGCCTATTTAAACTAGCAGAGTATATCCCCTACTTAATTTAGGGTTATCCTTCCCTGAAATAGCGCATAAATTAGTTGCATGCAGAATACAACCGTTGGAGACCGTGCCGTGAAAGCCGCGTTCCGGACAGGTGTCCGTGACCGCGACCGTGACACACTAGCGGGTCTGCGACCCGTGACCACGATACAGGTTAAGCCCACAAAGAAGTATAGGCCGTGCCCGGTCCGTACTATACGTCATCAACCGGCAAGTAGATGAGACGGCACAGGAAGTATCCAAAAAAAATGTTACCAACTACGTAAAGAAAGAAGAAATAGGTAGGTGTGGAAAAGTAATAAAAAAAACAAAAGTCGAAACCTCAATTGGGTAGGCTGGATAAAAATAAGCCTGCAAACGGGCTCATAGCTGTTTTGGCAGCATACGACATGCGCTATAGGATAGTATACAATAGGCATATAAACACCCCTCTGCAAAAGCATTTCCTAGAACTGTTTGATGTGAAGAGAGAATATTTGAAAAAAGTAATTTCTCCCACAGAATAAAAACGAAATGAGCTCACACGTGACACTAGTCTTGATTCTTGACCACATAATAAAGTTGACTAAAAACAAAACTGAAGTAAACCAAAAACTAACACCAAAATATTCCTATCAAATTATACAGTTTTTTTTCCTTTAATATTATGTCTTTCTAAATCTAGCGCCACACAAAACAATTGTCGTAGACACGCTCCCATGGTTCACGCGGCATAGAACCGAATAACGGCCAGAATTCACCTGAAACATAACAAAATTATGTTAATACTAATCAACCACAAATTCTGGAGGTGACAAAATGGGTCAAATTGGTTTGGTTGGTTAACCCACTACTATTATTTTCAAAAAACCAATAGCATACATATAATATAAATTCTATATCTACTGTCATCTAAAATTGTTATTTACTAGTAAAAAAAATTAACTTATAGAAAAATTAAAAAACTATTTACCTTCACTGATGTCCCATTTGCCAAAAGGAGAACATGTCGACTCTGGTACTGTCATCTAAAATTGTTATTTACTAGTAAAAAAAAAAATTAACTTATAGAAAAATTAAAAAACTATTTACCTCCACTGATGTCCCATTTGCCAAAAGGAGAACATGTCGACTCTGGTGTCGTATCACTGCCATTGTCAGCGTGAGGTGTTTGTGCATACGGGGTTACTCTACTTCCTACAGGTGAGATCTTTGGGACACAAAACGGATTAACATTGTGTTTATGGGTAATTGCAGGCGCGAACAACGATTTTGGTCTCCCTGAAGAAATGGAAATAAAATAAATACTAATGAATCAGGAAATCAATAATAGCAAAAAGTTGCAACAGAAAAAAGGCCATAAAAGGATCATTATTACCTTTATCCCCTAACTGATAATCCTCCCATCTAAGTTCTTCATGATTTTTTTCTTTGTATGCAGGCATTGCAGATATTGAAAACAGTATTTCAGCAGGTTTTGATTGAGCAGGATTAGGGATACCATTCAAGCTGGGAAATAAACAACTTTGATCGACCGGCTTGCTCCACGAAGGTCGGAATGTATTATCGGTTGGCTCTGGTGTCGTATCATTAAAAGGGGTTACAGTAAGGCCCACACATTGACCAAAAACATCGCTTGTGTTGTTAGAAGCTGGTTGACTTGAAACTTCAAAAAGTGGGGGGCTAAAACCAGGTTGTGATTGCTGAAATGTTGTTTCAAAAGGACCCGACATTGCAGTGGAAGTCTGAAATGCTGGTGCTGTAGACTGACCACCTGCACAAATGCATATGGTAACAATGTTTTAGTAAAGTAAAACCTTCTAATCACCACGTTCTGGAACCTATAACAATTATGGAAAGATGGTGCACTATGAAAAACAAAGACGATGAACCAGAAACGCTGCTTCTGAATGCCGAACATATAGTTTGAATTATATGAGACTAAAGTCGATAATATGTAGATATTTAACAATTGAATAATGTCAACAAAAAGAATAACCCTGTCAGAACATGAACATAAAAAATATACACTTGATACTATAAAAAAAAGGGACATGGTTTTCACATACGCATTCTCGTCTTAAGTCTATGTAGACTAAACGATAATTACTTTTACTACTAGTATTATTCAAATGCATGGGAAACTAGCATTATTATGCATGCATATATATAAAAATTACCTCTCTAACCCATTAGTTTAAGAATGCTAATTATAAAAAAATAAACCAGAATCGACCCATATACTCGTTAAAACTACAAATGGTGCAGAGATAAAAAAAGGTTGGAAATACAAAGATTGTGCATTTGAAGGACGCAATGTTGTAGCTTTACCTGTTACTGGATCTAAAATAGCAACGTAGTTCTTCACAGCTAGACCACCCTCCTCAGTAAGAACAGCAGCAGCACGTGCTTTTTGGGAAGCGTCTGCTTCTTCAAACCGTATGTATCCTGATTCCTGCCCCATCTTGAAATCAATATACTGAAACCAGCACCACACGATTAGAATATAAAACCTTAACCTCAAATTACAATGGTAGAAAAGAACATGTTTGGACCATGTTGTGTTGCAAGTCATCAAGTAGAAAATCTAAAAGCTAGCAGAATAAAGACATGCATACATTGACCGTTCCAAATTTCTGGAAAACACTTTTGAGATCTTCTATTAAAACAACATCCTTATTGTCAGCAGATGTTTTTTTAGTCTCTGTATTATTCTTCTTATTATTATCTTCTTCAGCTTCATCAGCCTCTGAACTGGCTTTCGCACTAGCCTTTGGTTCACTCTCTTTCTCGGTCTCCAATTCCATGGAATCTGGTTTCGCATCACCGGACTTGACCTGGTTATCGTTTTGAGCTGATGTGCTCTTCAACTTAAATGCGACAATTAAGCCTTTCGGGTATCTGTTACCATCAACATGATAAAAGATATTCAGAGTTTAAGACCAGTGAATATTATAAATAACAACAACTGAAGAAATATGTATTTCAGTACTCACTCTTCTTCCTGAGGAGAACCATTTTTACGATTTGCTAATGTTTCAGTACTGTCTAATTGCTCAAGCACCTCCTCTGGTTTACGGAGCTCTGTGGTCCTTCCAACCTTTTTCCCTGCAAAGCTATCATCATCAGCCATCATCAACAAACTACTAATAAAAAAAAATATATATATTTACCTCCAGTGATGTCCCATTTGCCAAAAGGAGAAGATGTCGACTCTGGTGTGGGGTTAGAGATACCAAACAAGCCGGGAAATAAATAACTTTCATTGAGCGGCTTGCTCTTTGATGTTGTATCAGTACCATTTTGAGGTGTTTGCGTTACTATACTTCCTACAGAATCAGATGGTGTTTCTGATATTGACAACTCTGCACCTGAAGAAATGGAAATCAAATAAATAAATAATAATAATAGCAAAAATAAAATCCATATGTTTGATCACTTTATGGGTAAGATTAAAAGCATATAAACATCAAGTAATAAATTATTACAGTTCATGATTCCTTCGTATTCGTTCAAAATCGAAGAAGATGATCCGTAAAAATTTTATAAATGTAAATTTGTTTTTATAGTGTTTTTTGGATTTAGCTTAAAACGTACGCACCCTATATTTACGGATTTTGTCATTTTTTTATTTATGTAACCGTTTTATACCGTAACATAAACTCATTTATTAAATGCCCCATTTTTAAGAACCGTTTTATACCGTAACATAAACGCATAGCGACGAAAATTCCTAGCGGTAAATAGTTGTAGTGATAAAAACTGTTATGGGTTATAAACAAAAAATAATAAAAGTTTAATGGTTTGGAGATTTTACGTAATGTTTTGAAACCCGGTTCGACTCAACCGGTTCTGATCGAAAAAATAGATCAAATTAAGCCGTTTTTTATATTTTCGAAATGCGTTTAGACCCGCCGAAAAAATAAGGATTTTGGTTTTTGTACCGTAGAGAATAGGATAATGTTTTGGAAAGTACTAATTTCCTAGATTACTAATTTCATTTTTTTATTGGTATTCAGTTTCAACTAAACTCAAGGGATATTGAATTGTTACTACTTGCCTAGCTTACTATTATACTTAACCGTGTTTTCAATTCAATGAGTTACTACTTGCCTTTATTACTTTACCGTGTGTCATTTAGTATAAAGTCAATTAATTACTAAGTTATAAGTTGACATTTATAAATTAAGTTACCCTTTATATGTAGTAGAGATAGTCTAAAATTTTAACATATACGCTTGGATATGCTCGTATCAAAAAAAATATATGGCAGATGGAAAGTAAAGTTCTGAGGGTTTCGAAAATTTCATAAGATTTCAAGTCACATATTTTTCTGTTTTTTAGTATTATATTTTATTTCCCATTTCGAAAATCGATGTCTTGAATAAATTCGAGCGTTATATTCCGCGCATAGCGGTAACAATTTATAGTTTTCAACAAATTCTAATTGCATAATTTTTTTAGCGTGCGCTTTTCCAAGAAAATTCACTATGGCTACAACCATGCAATAATGGATTGACTTTTTGTTCTTCAACTCAGGTTTCGCATTATATATATATATAATAGCAATTGAAAAAAACACTGTAGCTACTGTAGCAGCTACAGTAGCTACAGTGTTTTGTGTGGTCCAATCCATATAAAAAAGTGGCCCTGGCCCATTCAGCCAGCCTTTGTACCAAATACAAAATGTCACTTTCAATAGATCATCCATATTTTGTCTTTTCCACTTCATCTTCTAGATTATCATCGGAGACGTTACATCACCATCTACATCAACAAGCTTCATTGATCAACCCCATAACAGGTTTACCGTGGTTTTTTTTTTTACACTTCCCTTCTCCTTCTACCTGATGTTAGGACTATAAAGTTGTTGGTAAATAATGCATATGCATGCACCATAGTTTTATCTTTGTGCATTAACTGTTGATGGCTTACATAAATTGCTTATTATATGGATAATATTATCTGCTATCCCATTTTTGGTGAATAGAAAGTGTTAAGGTTAAGTTGGTTGATCCTATGGTTTTGTTTTAATGCCTACAAGTTTTTGCCTTATGATGTTGCACTATAGTATAAACAGTATGCCTATTACGAAAGGGTAGATCCAGTTGGCACATAACATTCGGCGTATATATATATATAAATACATGTAGTTGCTTAGTAGCCATAACCATTAGCAATGAAAATCAAGAGTAGGCCAATTAAAAGGAAATCCGCTGATCATTTATCAATGGAATGCGTCCAAAAAGATATTTCGAAAAAACCACGTACGATATTCCCACCATCAGTGCAAAATACCGATGATCATCCTGTTGACAAAAGTGTTGGGACATCCGATGGATTAGCTATGGGAACAATCACGAGACGTCTTCCAGCAGAATATCAGCAAGGAGATACACCTAAGTTGCAAATTACGAGAACAGCTGCCAATTGTATTGATCCTTACACTTTGAAAACATGCAACATACTAGGTATGTAACTATTCAGTTTGCAAAATCCATTTGCAAACGAATATTTACTGTTACTAATGGCATGTAGTAAAATGTTTTATTTTGTATAGCAATGGGACAATGTAAAACCCAAAAAAGAAAAAGGCTATCTGCTGTGGGCTGTTATCAAACGAAAAGAATGAACAATCGTCAAGAACGTATGTTTTTTTTATGGTTTCCTGATTATTTTGTATAACTAAAAAATTATCATATTGATATTAACGAAATGTTTTCTGTTACAGAAATTATATATGAGAATAAAAATTGTCACAAATCGCAAATGTCTAAAGATGAAGCTAAAACTCTATTTGAGTGCAGTAATCTTGACAGCCAACGGAAAACAAAATGGCGTAAATACTAGATATCTATCTTTATACCATATTTGTTTACAATAACTTTGTTGCTAATCGTTTTTCCATTATCAATTTAGGTAAGCGACACGGGAAGAAATGGTATACAGACCCTATTGGTACACAATATTTAGCTGGAGAATCAGTTTCAGTGTCCAGCAGTAAGACCACACTAAAATCTGACTTTGTCATTTGTCTTAAACAAAGCAGATTATTAAGATTTTACATGTGTTTTTGTTTGACAGGGATATCGCCAGAGTACAGTCATTTGGGCCGATGTACATGTGTTTGCCGCCATTGCGGGGCTATGTTTTGGGAATGCGAAAAGATTGCATCTGCATCACATACTTCTGAGTTTGGTTACAACAAATGTTGCTATGGAGGACGAGTCATCTTACGACCTCCTCCGGGTATTCTGCCTTTTGTATATACTTATATACTTATAATTTAGATGAACAATTAAAGTTTTCCTAATATTATGCTTACGTTTTTGTTTTACATGACAAAAAGCTATAGAGGTGATTTAACTAAAGTTTAAACAAATTATAAAGCAAATAAAAAACACTAAAGTAAAATATATGTGAACCGTTAAGAACAAGAATAATTTCCCCGGGCATTGCGGCAGAAACTAAAAATATAAACTTTCAAAACAGTTATTTACACACCGAGTGTTATGCAACCTGAAACCTCATTCATATCTATATCTTGCAAACAAAGTTTTTTTTTGTTTTCTAAACAAATAATTAGTTTAAATATCTTTATAAAAGACACAAAGTAATATTTTTCCCACCAAGCAAAAGTACCCGCAGCTGCTGGCTGGGCGAGGGTTATTTTTATTGGTGTGCTTTAGGCATAAGAACACGTAGTGTTGTGTGCGGGGCGAATTTAATTTTACTATGGTGGGCGGTTTTTTTTTTTCGCAGCCGTTTATTTTAAAGTTATTAAGTACGCACGTTTGCAGCATAGGGTGTTATCTTATTAGTAGTGCGGGATTATTTTTTCGTGGTGTTATGGTTAATAGTTTTTATATAAGGGACCTATGTATTGGGTCTCAGGCGGCTGGTAATTATTTTATCAGAATACAGAGTAATTTGTAATTATTTTTTATTATTTGTGCCAACAAAATTTTTTCTTTAATATTATTTGTGTGGGATTATTTTTTTTGGTCTCATGTTTTTATAGTGGTGTTTTTTATATGTCCTAAGTGTTTGGTCTCATGCGCGGGTATTTTTTATCTGAATAAATAAGTACCTTTGTAATTTTAATTTTTTTATTTTGAGCCGAGTATTATTTTTTTTTTTGCGTATTTATAATAAAAGAAAAATTGGGCAGGCCCAAACATAGAGCCCATTGGGCCGAACGCAGTAAGCAGCTACAGTAAAGTTATTAGTAACAGAAATAAAAAAACGACAAAAAGCGTATTACTTATAAAAAAGTACCTTTGTAAAATTTTTCTTTTTTTTATTGTGCCGAGTATATTTTTTTTTTTGGCGTTATTTTATAAAAAAATAAAAATGGCAGCCCCAAACTTAAAGTCCATTGGGCCGAACATGTACACTACAGTAAAGCGAATAGTAACAGAAAGAAAAAAACGAAGCGATTACTTTTAAAATGTGTATCAAGATAATGTATAAAAACCTTTGCTCTTTGTCAAAGTTGGAGACAACTTATATTTGTGGGCACTATTTTTTGTCTTGTTCTATTTTGGGAGGATCTGTCAATTAACTTAATAAAGTGAAAGGCTATTGAAATGGATTTTTGAAAAGTTACTAACAATTCAACAAATTGAATTATGAATTCTTTATGCTAGCTTGAATTCCGAATTTTGAATTCTCTGGTGGTGGTGGTGCTTTTTATGTGGAAGGAGTTATGGTGGTGTATGTGTTTTTGAGTGAAAGAGATGAGTGAGGGATGCTGCTTAATAGGCTAAAGAGATAAAGAGGAGAGTATTGGGATAGAGAGAGATAAAAGGATATGTGTGTGTTTTTTTTTGTTTTGATATGTGATGGTTTGGTGTGTCGGGCTTATATATGAGCAAATATTCCTAATTTCAACATTCAAGAAATGGTGAAAATCCGCAATTATAATACAGAAAATATATACGATATAACTAGCTTCAAGCCCGCCCGATGGACGGCTAACTTTAATATTTTCCGAAGATACAACATTAGTAGTAGAATGGTTAATACGACTAAAAGCTGAAAGTCATCGGCAAAATATGAATGATGATTTAAATTAGTTTACAAAAATCACAATTCAAAATTTACTTGCCTATGTACTATGTAAATTAAATGATCAAACAAAAAATCAAAATATGAGTTATGGTAACAAAATATGAAGCATGTTACATGACGAAGAAGAAATACTCTTGGACTTAGCTGGATTATAAAAAGGTGATAATACTCTCTAAGTTTGTGGTCTCATTCACAGGATAGCATTGAGTTTGTGCTCCTTGATCAAACATTATAAGTTTGTTGGCTCCTTCACATAAATCGCTATAAAACCATTGAAAATTCATCTATTAGCGTTTTATCAACATGTTTCATACGTCAACATGAGTATGTAATATTAGTGTAATAATCACTAGAAGCTCCAGCATTAAAAAAAGTCCCTATACGTTATAACTACCCACCAGCATATTTGAGTTAAAGATATTGACACATTATGTAACTCAATCATACTACCACTGTGCCAAATAAAGTACACCATTCACATAACTCCATAAAATGAACTGAAAGCAATAAGCTTCAAAGGATATATCACTTACCTCAATAATCATTTCTTATAGATGAGCATTCATAGACTTTTAACTTTATAATATTTG
This sequence comes from Tanacetum coccineum, assembly GCA_026074375.1. Taxonomy (NCBI): domain Eukaryota; kingdom Viridiplantae; phylum Streptophyta; class Magnoliopsida; order Asterales; family Asteraceae; genus Tanacetum; species Tanacetum coccineum. Next base: position 6,338 of record BQNB010138118.1, on the reverse strand, counting down.
ACCAAAAATTGGAAATTATCTGGCTTTGAAATCTATCACGCTAGAGCTTTAGTTGGAGATTTTTAAAATGACAGATGTATATAAAAGAAATAATAGCTCTTATAAGTGAAAAATAAAGCATTGTGATTGAAATAATAAATAATTACAAAACAATGAAGGATGCTCACCTAGTTTTGAAAAGGAACTGAACACAAGTATGCGAACACTAAGGATCATTTTTATGGTAGTGACATATTGGAATAATTAAGTATCATACAACCAACTTGCAGCCTGGTCTTGTTCATCATTTTCAATCCTCACATTTCAAGTATCCCGCATGGAACATGTGTAATTGCAACCTTTTCTATACCATAATTGGTTTCCAAGCCACTGACTAATGTCAGGAATGTTCGGATATAGTCACTGACAGATAAAAAAATGTTACTATGTCAAAATTTAGTTAAAGCAACCAAATCCAGCAAAGTGATATCAGCTCAAAAGATTGAGCGTATGCTCAAAATTATTAAAAAATAAGGCAAGGATACACAATTTAAACTTGCGTAAGGATGATAGATGATGAAACTAAACCAAAATAGATACAAAAAGTTAAATATACGACCAAATGCATACAAATAGAGAGAAAACAGTCTAGCAACCATGAAGCTTTCGAATATGGAAGGCAAAGATACCAAGAAACGACCCAATATTAAGAATGTGGTTCTAACATTACTAACCTGTAAGTTGGCAAATTCCATTTTGCAGTACGTGGTGCAACTCTAGGAGCTGGTATGGCTAAAGATGTATAAGAACTCGCCCTATTTTCCTCTTGTATGCAGGCTTTCCGTACACTCTACGAGACTCTATAAAATTCAATATGTAAGAGTTCAGCTAAGTATCAGTATGCAACCTTTTTTAGAATACAAAATGAGATTTTTTGAAGTCGTGGCACTTGTATACCTGAAGAGCTGTAATGGGTTGAGCTACTACGTCCAGCGTATCGGTCTGTACCACTTCTACCTCCACGGTTTGAGCTACTACCACCACAAGGTCTAAATTCTGTTGTATCCTTAAAGTGAATAGAAACAAAACAAAGATACATACGCAGAATAGTGACATATAAAGAAACCATTGGCAGTAAAGTGAGATACCGAGAACATAATACCATATCTTTTTTGCAGAACATAATACCATATCTTTTTTGAAACATGTATAAAACATTATCATGTAATATGAATATATAAGGGGTGTTTGGCAATGTGTTTTTATTTTGGTTTCAAGATTATATATAATCTGTAACAATTTAGAATAGCAAAATAGCATACAATAATATGTTAATCACAATTAGTCTTTTATGGTGTTGACGCATTAATGTCAAAGAAACTCATCACCAAACAAACTCCGGTGGTATTCTAGCCATTCAGTCAGTGTTGTTTTTTTTTCGTTGGGTTGCTAACTATTGACTGCAAACTATCCTTGGTTCGGAATTTTAGCTGTTGCATATTTTCTAAATGCACTGCTAAAGTTTGAACAGGGATTGCCGATAATGTATAGGGAAGCTCTAAAAATCTCGGTCAGCATGCTTCAATGTGGGGCCAATTATCTTGGGCTTCACGTAATTTTTATTTCGTCAATTTCGAAAAGGAAGGCGGCATTACTTGTAGAAGGCATCATCTGTGGCTGTGCTATGTTGCAATCAACACTGGTCTGTTCCCTTTGAGATGTATTTAAAACCAAATACAATATAAGCATTGTCCACATCCTCCAAGAATAAATAAACAATAAGTCAACATTTATGAGTGGCATGAGTATCGTCAGCCGACACAAATTGCCATTATAATGGAACAGAAACATACGCGTTATTATCAAGCCAAACATGTTGCCTTTCTACTTGGATCTCAGTGTCTCTACGTCGATAATGCACAAATCCTTCTTTGTCGATGTATGTTTTGTTGCAATAAGGCTTTGGGAAATTGCGATTGCAGACGCCGCCATCCTTCATACATGCTGCTACTTTGTTTTCCTTGGTTTGCAGATCCACATGGCCCATGTATCATTAATTCAGAAATAACTGTATAAGTGTTTGGATCTGTTGTTGGATCTGGTAGTTCTGCACACACATATTTGTCAACATCAACATCTTCCCGCACTTTTGATTTATCGCTTATCCATAGTAATGAGTGACAGTGTGGAAGTCCACGTTTTTGGAATTCCATTGTGTACAGGACTGCACATAATATAAGAAAAACACATTATTATTGTTTATTTATTTTTCTAAATATATATGATAAGGTAAAGAACAATATGTCCTGAGTTGCCTGTTTTATTTGTGTATACATACCTCCTGTTACATACAAGATCCAAAGGTGTTTGAATCAAGCGAAGCAAAGTCAATTTAAATCACGTACTTTCTTTCAAAGACAAAAAACATCTAATATGTCTGTCTCAGTCACAAACTAGTTAACTACTGTGGTGTTAGGAGGGGCTTCTGTCATGAATTCTTCAATTTCAGGCCACTTTGTGTTGCATGTGAATGTGATAAAAAAAGATGGGCTTCCATGTACGCGGCAGATTGCAAGTGCAATCCAAGATAATGAAGGGTCATACATATAGGCGCGGACTCCTGTAAAAGAAGGCAGTAAGCAACATGCTTAACCCAATATCATTTGCCATCTGTTACGATCACCCACGTAGAATGGCATCGTAAATACCAAAGAAAAAGATATTCACTTCTTATGTCATCTTGTTTTTTTGTCGAATGAAATCGAGCCTTTGCCTTCGTTTGTTCACTAATTGGGCACATATGGCAGTGACTACATACTGTTGAAAATAAACTTGCCAACCAGGAAGAAGGCAAAGCTGATAATTATTCAAGTCGATCATGTATTAGATAAGAATAATACATATTCATATGACATTCGCTATTATGCAATTTTTGACAAAATGGCCTGGAATATTCACACAATTTCCATATTCTTTTTTGGATAGCTCGTCTTCTCGCCATACACAAATAACAAAGGAAATTGAAGAGACATAAAGGCAATAGGGTGCAAATTTGCTACACACAGAACTGCGTTGAGGAAATTGTGAAAATTCTTCAATGTACCCAAAAAATCAAAACTCGTTTCAATTCCTGTAGTAGATGTGACCACAACCAAAAACTAATGCACCAATCGTTTAACAGAAAGTTGGCAACACAATTCTGGGTCGTGTTTCCAATAACATTGTAAAAGACAACTTTAAATTCTGCACGGGCATCTATCTTTAATGTTTATTGCGGAGATCAGTCCGAAAACAAATGAATCTAACCCATTGTTGTATCGCAAAAATTGTATCAACCCTTCGACAATTCTTCTTTCAATTCCGATTGATGCTCATCACTAAAGTGGGCCAACCGATTCTTTAGTTCATTGGTTGTATCGTATATATAAAGTTGCAAAAACCTTGGGGATTGCCCTTCTTCCGGACACAAAGATCCAATCCAATGGTAAAGCTGGCCTGATATTCTAAAAACATATGGCCCTCTGCCATTGTTTACTGACTTGTCGACATTAGCTCCAAGTGATGTCATGCTAAACATTTGATTATATGCGCGTATGTTCTCCATGAAATGTGTATTTTGATATAACTCTTTTAATGAATGCCGTCGGGTATTCCGGGAACTTCGTAAGATTACTCCGTCCTCCATAGGGCAACATTTGTTGTAAACCAAACTCAGAAGTATGTGATGCAGATGCAATCTTTTCGCATTCCCAAAACATAGCCCCGCAATGGCGGCAAACACATGTACATCGACCCAAATGACTGTACTCTGGCGATATCCCTGTCAGACGGAAACACATGTAAAATCTTAATAATCTGGTTTGTTTAACACAAAAGACAAAATCAGATTTTAATGTGATCTTACTGTTGGACACTGAAACTGATTCTCCAGCCAAATATTGTGTACCGATAGGGTCTGTATACCATTTCTTTCCGTGTCGCTTACCTAAATTGATAATGTAAAAGCAATTAGCAACAAAGTTATTGTAAATAGATATATGGTAAAAAGAGTGATATCTGGTATTTACGCCATTTTGTTTTCCGTTGGCCGTCAAGATTACTGCACTCAAATAGAGTTTTAGCTTCATCTTTAGACATTTGCGATTTGTGACAATTTCTATTCTCATATATCATTTCTGTAATAGAAAACATTTCGTTAATATCAATATGATAATTTTTTAGTTATATAAAATAATCATGAAACCGTAAAAACATACGTTCTTGATGATTGTTCATTCTATTCCTTTGATAACAGCCTATAGCAGATAGCCTTTTTCTTTTTTGTCTTTGGCATTGTCCCATTGCTGTAGAAAATAAAACATTTTACTACATGCCGTCAGTAACAGTAAATATTTGTTTGCAAACGGGTTTCGCAAAGTGAATAGTTACATACCATATGTGTTGCATGTTTTCAAAGTATAAGGATGAATACCTTGGGCCAGATGTTCTTGTAATTGTGCAAGGACGAGTGTATCTCCTTGCTGATATTTGGTGGCAATACGTCTTCGTGTTTGTTCCCATAGGCTAATCCATCGGATGTCCCAACACTTTTGTCAACAGGAGATCATCGGTATTTTTGCACTGAAGGTGAGGAATATCGTACAAGGTTTATTTCAAAAATTCTTCCTTGGACGTCATCCATTTATGAATATCAGACGATATTCCTTTTAATTGGCCTACTCTGATTTTCATTGGGCTAATGGTTATGGCTACTAACAACTACGTGTATTTATTAATATATACGACCGAATGTTAAGTGCCAATTGGATCGTACCCTTTGGGTAAAGGGCATACTGTTTATCACTAAAGGCAACATCATAAGGCAAAAACTTGTAGGCATTAAAACAAAACCATAGAATGTACCAACTTAACCTTAACACTTTCTATTCACCAAAAATGGCATAGCAGATAATATTATCCATATAATAAGAAACTTATGTAAGCTATCAACAGTTAATGCACAAAGACAAAACTATGGTGCATGCATATGCATTATTTACCAACAACTTTATAGTCCTAACATCAGGCAGAAGGAGAAGGAAAGTTTAAAAAGAAAAAAAAAAAAACACGGTAAACCTGTTATGGGATTGATTAAGGAAGCTTGTTGATGTAGATGGTGATGTAACCTTTCCGATGATAATCTAGAAGATGAACTGGAAAAGACAAAATATGGATGATCTATTGAAAGTGACATTTTGTATTTGGTACAAAGGCTGGCTGAATGGGCCAAAACATACTTTCTAACACGTCCAACCGAAAACACCGGCCGCTAAACATCCCGCAGCGGCGCGCGGGTAACCTAACTTGTTATATATATCCGAGTGCTTTAACCACTAATGCGAAACCTGAGTTGAAGAACAAAAAGTCAATCCATTATTGCATGGTTGTAGCCATAGTGAATTTTCTTGGAAAAGCGCACACTAAAAAATTTTTATGCAATTAGAATTTGTTGAAAACTATAAATTGTTACCGCTATGCGCGGGAATATAACGCTCGAATTTATTCATGACATCGATTTTGGAAATGGGAAATAAAATATAATACTAAAAAAACAGAAAAATATGTGACTTGAAATCTTATGTATTTTTTGAAATTTCCGAAACCCTGAGAACTTTACTTTCCATCTGCCATATATTTTTTTGATACGAGCATATCCAAGCGTATATGTTAAAATTTTAGACTATCTCTACTACATATAAAGGGTAACTTAATTTATAAATGTCAACTTATAACTTAGTAATTCATTGACTTTATACTAAATGACACACGGTAAAGTAATAAAGGCAAGTAGTAACTCAATGAATTGAAAACACGGTTAAATATAATAGTAAGCTAGGCAAGTAGTAACAATTCAATATCCCTTGAGTTTAGTTGAAACTGAATACCAATAAAAAATGAAATTAGTAATCTAGGAAATTAGTACTTTCCAAAACATTATCCTATTCTCTACAGTATAAACACCAAAATCCTTATTTTTTCGGCGGGTCTAAACGCCTTTCGAAAATATAAAAAACGGCTTAATTTGACCTATTTTTTCGATCAGATGCGGATGGGTCGAACCGGGTTTCAAAACATTACGTAAAATCTCCAAACCATTAAACTTTTATTATTTTTCGTTTATAACCGATAACAGTTTTTTATCACTAAAACTATTATGCGCGGGTAGTATCTAATAAACGAGTTTATGTTACGGTATAAAACGGTTCTTAAAAATGGGGCCAAAAGGCCCATACACATAGACATAAACAAGCATAGTTGCCCGCGCGTTGCTGCGGGGCGGTGTTTCTTTTATTATAGATGTGGGTGTTTTTTTTAAGCAT
>BQNB010138117.1:0-17753 GCA_026074375.1 Tanacetum coccineum | reverse complement strand
TGATATCTTGCACATAAGGCTGTGGAGAATTGGATATCAGGCCTTGTTGCAATCAAGTACATCAGTGACCCAATAATTCCTCTATATGAGGTCTCATTAACTGATTTGCCAGCTAAATCAGGACCTAAGTTGTTTGGAGGAACCATGGGTGTTTTCACTAAGGAACTATCAGAAGTTTCATATTTCTTGAGTAAGTTCCTGGTGTACTGTTCTTGACAAATTGAGATTCCTTTATCATCCTGCTTGATTTGCAATCTAAGGAAGTCGGTGAGTTCACCCATCATACTTATTTCAAATTTCTTTGTCATCAGTTTCTTAAACTGTTTACAAAGTTTATAACTTGTTGAGCCAAATATGATGTCATCTACATACACTTAAACAAGGAGAACTTCTCCTTTTGATTTATAGATAAACAGTGTGTTATCTATTCTCTCCCTGGCAAACTTATTTTAAATAAGGAAAGTAGTGAGAGTCTCATACGGTGCCCTTGGTACTTGTTTTAACCCATAAAGAGCTTTGTCAAGTTTACAGACATAGTTAGGGAACTCACTGCTTTCAAAGCCAGGAGGCTGTTTGACATAAACTTCTTCTTTTAGTTTACAATTCAGGAAGACACTTTTGACATCCATTTGGTAAACTTTGAAGTACATGTATGTGGCAAACGCAAGAAATATTCCGATGGCTTCCATTCTTGCCACTGGTGCAAAGGTTTCATCATAGTCAATTCCTTCTTCCTGACTATACCCTTGTGCAACCAGTCTTGCTTTATTCTTTGTTGTTGTGCCATGCTCATCTTTCTTTTTCCTGAATACCCATTTGGAACCTATGGCTATTTTTCCATAAGGGAGAGGAACAAGAGTCTATACTTTGTTTCTATAGAAATGATTTAGTTCTTCATGTATGGCATTAATCCATCTTGGGTGCTTCAGTGCCTCAGATACCTTTTTAGGCTCCACCTCAAAGAGAAAATCAGCAAATAGACATTCACTTGCTGAGGCAGCTGTAAGCTTGGCGGCCATGCTTCTTGTAAGCATGCCTTCTCCAGGATCACCTATGATATTCACAAGTTCAATATGTTGGTCTCTTGACCATCTATCCTGAGGAGCAGGATGAGAACTTGTAGATGCTTGATTTGAGATGTGAAACTGAGTAACATCAGGGACTAAAGATTTAGGAATGGATCCTGGGACTTCAGTATTATTCCCTGATGGTATATCAGTAGGTTGAGTGATCATTTGATCATTCTGAGCATTTTGCTCATGTATCCCTTCAGTGTTGATTAGATCAGGAGGACCTTCAGTATCCTTAGTGTGAGGTATTTCAGGCTCATTACGAGCAATTACTTCAGAGACATGATTTTCTTGGGTAATTTCAGTGAGTGATCGTCCATGAAGAATGATGTAGTATGAGACATCAGAATCTACTTGATATTGTCTAGATGGATCATCCTCATAAAATTAATCAGGAGGATATCTAGAGGAATCATCAATTCCTATCTCATCTACTGAGGTATTGGTAAACCCGATGGCGTCCATACTTTCATCAAATGTTACATGATAAGTCTCCTCTATTTGTTGTCTTCTTGTGTTATAGACTCTAAAAGCATTTGAGACAGAGGAATATCCTAAAAAGTATCCATCATCAGCTTTAGCATCAAATTTGCCAAGATGATCCTTGTGGTTATGAATGAACATAGGACATCCAAACACATGAAAGTAACTGATATTAGGAATTCTTTCCCTGAATATTTCATAGGAAGTTTTATCATGTCTTTTGACAAGGATTGATCTATTTTGAGAATAGCAGGCTGTTCTGACTGCATCAGTCCAGAAGTTCTTGGAAAGTACTGATCCATTTAACATGGTTCTAGCAGCCTTAATGAGAGTTTTGTTTCTTCTTTCAGCTACACCATTTTGTTCAGGTGTATAGGGAGAAGAGAAATTTTGAGATATTCCTTTCTCATCACAGAAACTCTCAAGTTCATGATTTCTAAACTCAGTCCCATTATCAGTTCTGATTTGTTTGACTTTTACATCATTTTGGTTTTCTACCATCCTGATAAAAGACATAATCATTTCAGGTGCTTGACTCTTCTTCCTGAGAAAGTATACCCATGTGTACCTTGAGTACTCATCAATAATGACTAGGGTATATTTCTCATGATTTATGGACATTGGACTTATTGGTCCAAACAAGTCCATATGAAGAAGATGCAAACACTTCTTGATAGAGAAGTTTTGTTTAGTTTTGAATGAAGCTCTATGGTGTTTCCCTTTTTCACATGATGTGCAAGGTTTATCCTTTGAATAAACTAGGGAAGGAAGACCAAGAACTTTGTTTTGTTAGGCAAGTTTATTAATGTTCTTAAAATTGAGGTGTGATAGCCTTTTATTCCTTAGCCAATTTACATTTTCTGAGGCTTTGGCAAAGAAGCAGGCTCCATTTAGAGTCAGTGAAGACATGTCAAGGACATATACATCATTTCTTCTAGGTGCTATCAGGACAATTTCTTTGTTGGCATTAAATATTGTTCCTTGCTTATCATCAAACTGTACAATATACTTAGCATCACATAGTTGGCTAATGCTGATTAGATTGTACTTAATACCATTTACAAAGGCTACTTTTGTAAGAACTATACCCCCACAGTTTATTGAACCATATCCCTCAGTAATACAAGATGAGTTATCACCAAACACTACCTTAGGACTTGGTTGCTCTACATATTTGTGCAGATAACTCTTGACACCAGTCATACTCCTTGAGCATCCACTATCTAGGTTCACAAAAGAAACTAACCCAAAGTTTATTATTTGTGCAGATAACTCTTGACACCAGTCATACTCCTTGAGCATCCACTATCTAGGTACTTGATGGGCTCCCTGATGTGTCTCTACACAAATAATAAACTTTGGGTTAGTTTCTTTTGTGAACCCACTTTTTGGTGGGCTCCCTTGCCTTTGCAGCCTGAATTTTCTCACCTCTTTTGAAGTGATAAAATTCATTTTGGTCAGAGGTGGATTGTACAGTGCTTCCATATGTTGGTATAGTGACAGAGTTCTAAACGTTAGGTTTAAAATCTTGACTTAATTTTGATGAGTCAACTAATTAGATGACTCAGTCTATTGAATCTGTGAATTTGATTCTTGAGTCTTTTAGGTAGAATTGACCTTTTCATCAATTAACATTTGAACAAGTTTAGTTAATTCATTTATATTTGATTCTTGTTTAGTGTCCTTCACTTTAGTAGGAACTGAAGTTGTAGTTGGCTCAGTTTCACTAATAGTGACAGTTCTTGAAACACTATTGTTTAAAGTTTCCTGTGTTTCATGATTTGTATGTTTCATAATACCTAAGCCTGGTCTCTCTTTTGGAGAGTGCGGTTGAAAGGTCAATGGCGTTACCTCTGAGCTTGGTGAAACTCCCTGAAGATTTTTTAGGAGAGATAATGGAATAATGGATTTTGCTTCAGAATCTTTGGATGATTTCAGGGGTAATTGATGTGTCAGTAGCTTTCAGAAACTCATTGATAGCTTAACTTTCAGGGACTAGGACTCTTCCAGTATTAAAGTTTGGATGTTTGCTGTCAGGATTAAGTCTCTCAACATAGTCTTTGGATTTTGAGGCCATTTCTTTGTTATAACCCATGGAAGCAGGAACGAAAAGATTTTCATTTTCATTCATTTTTGATAATGATTCACTGAACAATTCACCACCAAGAACTTTCTTCTTTTAGTGAGGGATTTGTTTACTGATGCATTGATTAACCTTTTTTGAGCTAGTTAGCCATTTTTCATTCATCTTTTTCTCCTTTTTGAGTTGTTCTGATGCAGATGATTTAATTAGTAAAGTTCAGGTGTTTTGAATTTGAAACAGTGTCAGCATCAAGCGTAGCTTGTTTTTAGGACTAATAGTTTATCTCTAACATTTGTTTAATTCCCAAAAATACAATTTTGTTATACTTAAGAAAGTAAGTTTATTCTTTTCTCTTCACGAACTTGAGATCAATGTTGATATATTTGAGGTTAATTGTGCATCTTGCCATCTTCTTCCATAAAGATAAGATTATTTTACCTTTCTCTGGTGACGTCCTATCCATAGCGGGTGTAGGTGTGGTGCAGAGACTCTCAGTGGTTTAGCCTGAAAGTTTGATACTTAAGTTTCCTGATCTATGATCTGTTTTCCTTGGTATCTGAGGGACCTTCAAAGCTATGAACCAAGTCAGTCCATGTTGCTTTAGCTGTTTCACAGCTAATGACTGACTCCATTATGTCATCTGGTAGACATGACATAATGATGCTTTTAAGGCGTTGGTCTTGAACGACCACCCTCCTCTCATCTGGGGTCCATTGGGACTCAAGCTTATCATCACCTTCAGCTATTTTTGTGAAAATGGACCATCCTTAATACATTTTAAGTAGTAGGGTTCCGTTCCCGCTAAGTAGCAAAGCATTCGCTTTTTCCATTTATTAAATTTTCTCGGCTCTAGTTTGGGAGCAATAGCATCATAGCTACCTCCCTTTTTGTCAACTACCCTGTTTAAAACAAGATCTTGATGTCGAAAGTCTTCGTCTTTTGTTGTGGGTCTGTGACATTCACGAATGGTATAAAGATGTCATCTTGGGATTGGGAGTTTTTGTGTTAAACGATATGGAAGAGATAAGGAGTGATCTTCGATACCTTTGATGATGTTTTAGGGTTACTGACGAGATGCTAACTAAAGAAGTTGATGATGTTTTAGGGATTATGAATAAAATAGGGGCGGATGTTTTTATTATGAAAAGGATTAGGGTTAGGCTTTGTATAGAAATATTAGGGATAGTTGCAAATTTATATCCCTCTAATTTCGATGTGGACTGGATATGTATTTGATATGCAGGACGATTTCTTGCATAATGTTTGGGCCGGTCTAGTTTTTGTTTGAATTGTTGGGCCGAGTATAATTCAAGATGTGGGCTGAGTGTTTGCTTGTTATCGATGGTTTGTTTAAAGGGTTGGAGGTTTGGACTCAACACATATACAAAATTTAACTTGTTACTTAAGCTAATTTTTTTGGTATATTTTGTGTTATCAGATTAGGTCAGGTTTTAAAACATTCTCTTGTCGGGTAAACACTAAGAGACCGGGTTTTAATACTTGGACGGGCCGTGCTTATGTTATGTTTTTTGAGCCAATATCCGTAAACACATCCTTAAAAATCACGAACAACAACACAACAAACATAATACATTACACTAAAAATGATCCTTATCAAATTCACCTTCACTCTTTAACGGCTAGTATTGAACTTTAATGACTACAGGGTTATAGTACGATGTTACTTATTTGGGATTGAAGTAGACTTTCATGGGGCATGTACTTATTTCGTCTTCGGTTCTTTCTTTCTCCACAACGAAGATGACTTGTGTTAGAGATGAAGACTTGGATATCTAGTTGCTTTTGTGATTCTTTCTACCTATACCTACAAAGTAGCTATCACTTTAAGGAGTTACATTGTAGTACTCGGTGTCTCACGTAGTTGAGGAGATTTTAAGTGGTGATGTATTTTTTGTATACTTTTGGGTGAGTATATGGTACTCAGAGATTTGTCTCTGCACCATTCTTTCGTCACACGGATAGTACAAGATTAAGTCACAAGTGAAGGATTATGCTTCAATCAGTGGTCATCAGTATTAGCCGACAGAATAGATAAGGGGATTTAGTTTGGGTTGATCAAGAGAGAATTGTTAAAGAGAGTACGGTTCGACATCTTCTCATAGAGTATTGCATATGCAATCACGGGTTATGAAGCTAAGTAAGCAGTTCCAGTTGATATACGATGTATACATGAGTAGGATGATTCTTCAAATAGTCGTCATCCTGAAAGGAGAAATGTGTACATCCAATACTTAGTTGTTTTTATGTTACCATTTTGATGTTACAGTTTCGACTACATAGCGGGGTAAATTGGTTTCACTCGGGACTTAATTGACTTTGGTGAAACAATTTAGTTTAGTACATTCGGGACTTAGTTGACTTTGATGTTACCATTTTTGACTACATAGAGGGATAATTTGCTTACACTCGGGACTTAGTTGACTTTGGTGTAGCAAGTCTTACCATGTCTTTCCGGGAGGGAGAAAAGTGCTTTTCTGAGTCTTAATTGATTTTGGTGCTACATTTTCGACTTCGAAAAAGGGATAAAGTGTGTACTTTGGGACTGGAACGCTTCCTAAGTGAGACAATGTTGATGATATCACCCCTTCCACAATGTATCCTAAATGAGAAAGGAGGTCCATAAGAAGATTTCCGCATTGATTCTTAATTAGTCTCAAGGATGTCTGTTTGGGAGGGAGCTGAAAAACAAAGAGCCTACTAGTTGAGAGGGAGTAAAAACTCAACTAGATTCTACAAGCAGAAAAAATAAAGTTGGAGTATTCAAGAAGATCAAGGTCATTGAAGACAATCTCAAGGAATGCTGGACTTCATTCTTATCATTTTACTTTATTTTTGCTTGTAGGAAACATTGTAACCAATTCACGTGTGACACCATCTTGGAGGGAGATTGTTAGCCTCACTTTTTAGTGAAGCTGACGTCTTACACGTGAATTGGACTAGCTATAGGCCAACTGCTACACGCAGGGACTAATATTGTATAAGTGGCATAGATAGCTTAAGATAGGCCTATATATACCCCTCATGACTCTCCATGAGGGGTGTGTATGTTCATTTATTTTTCTCTTTCTCTTTCTAATCTAAGTTTCTCCTTTTTGTGTTCATCTCACCCTCTCTCTACTTTCTCTCACTAGAAACTAACAATGATATATTTTATGTATTTTGATCAACCAAGACCCCCCAAATAGGTGAATCACTAGTCCTTCAGATTCATTGTTTACTTTTGGTCGCTAACCTCTATTTACAGTTGTGCTAGTGATCAATTTGTGTTCAAAAGCAAGTTGGTTTTGTATAGATCTACATCTGCTAAAATGGTGATATAGTTGCTCATTTGTGTTTGAACAAATTGATATATTAACAGGTGATATGGTATAGATCTAGATGTACATATACTGAATTAATATGTTCATCTGGATGAGAAAAAAACAACGATTGGGTGATTGGGTAATAGTGAGGTGGTGAGGTGTTGAATATGTGGAAAAGAAAATAATCAAAATTCAATAAAACCGGTAAAAAATGTGACGTGTTAGTTTTTAGTCCTTAGTAACGGTTAAAAACGGTCAAATTTGAGAACGTTTGTAACATTTGAACAAAACATACAGTTAGGAAGGTAAGAATGATACTAAAATCACCATCTTGGTAAGATGTAAAATATTTTGAAAGTACGTTGGTAATTTATAACTTTAACCCAATACAAAAATACAAAAAGAATCTTCCCTCAACCCTTAGAATTCTGTTAGACCATGATCAAGCCTTCCCAACCTATTCCTCGAGTGAACGATAAACAACCCTGAGTATTTTCCATACTACACTACAACGATTAGATGCACTGCCTAGGGAGTTGTAAAACTTATCGTGTAGAAGTCCTATGACGATCGCACATCAAGTTTTTGGCGCCGCCGCCTAGGGAATAGTTAGGTATTGATCATAGTTTAGCTTAGTTCTACTCGTTTTAATCCTTTTAAGTGAGAATTTAATTCCCGCACATTAACTTTCTTGTAGTCTATCTTTTCTTTATGTTTATTGTTTCGTAACCCATTCCCGTCAACCATCATGGGAGACGAAAATCCTATCCGTACTGTAGGAGATTACTCCAAACCAAGCCACGAGGGCTATAGGAAAACCATCGAGCTCCCTGCAGGGAACAACGTGGTTCCTCTTTGATCCGACACCATCTGGTTGGTGCAAAACGGATGCTTATTCCACGGACTTTGGTCTGAGGATACAAATCAACACCTCAAGGACTTTCTTAAACTTGTGGACTCACTTAACCTTGACGGTGAAAATAGGGAAAGAACGCGCCTGTTTTTATTTTAATTTTCCCTACGCGATCAAGCTAGCAACTGGCTTGAACGCCTTACAGCAGGATCCATCTCCACATGGGAGGATCTTACTACCCGATTCCTTGCTCAATTCTTTCCACCGGGAAGGACCACAAAACTTCGCAATGATATCCTAATGTTCCAACAACATCAAGGAGAATCTCTATCCGAAGCATGGACTCGTTTCAAGGACTTACTCCAAAAAGTCCCTCATCATGGCATAGACCTTTGGCTCCAAGTCCAAATTTTTTATGACCATGACAATCCCGTCACAAGACGAACCATTGACCAATCGGCCAGTGGTAAGCTTCGTGACCTCAACACCGAAGAATCCTGGGCATTATTAGAGGACCTCGCCCTCTTTAACAACAAAAGTTAGAACGACCCAAGGGATTTCGCAAAGCATCAAACCTCATTTCACATTTTGCACTTACAAGTAATTTTATAAATATGCATCACTATTCTCATACTTGATAACATACATTTTATTTTGACAAGCACTCAACTAGACATTTTATTTTACAAATGTTTAGTTACACTTTTAAATATACAAGTTTACTTTTTTACTTTAAGAAAATAAAAATGTATTTTTACATCCGCATGACATCATACATATAGTTTGACCTTTATGTATTGTCACATCATATCTTTTCAAATCTAGCCATAATCTCTCAAAGATTACAAAAGATTTTTTATTTCGGAATGAACAGTACCGTTCATAGAGTGTTACCGTTCCATTAGAGTTACAAGCCGGTTCCATTGCTACAGTGTCGCCGGTTCTGTTCATTTTTTCCTATAAATAAAGGACCATTTTCAATTCGTTTTTTCATCACTTTTAACACACTTTCTCCACCATTTTTCACACATATAGATCTGTAAGAATGCATCCATAAAACCTCATGATCATAATGCATCTAACTCTCATTTTGTTGTAAGCATACACCCGAAATGATTCACCGAATCAAGCATCAAGATCTTGCCATCTACATCCACCAAAGCAAGAGTCCTTGCCATTTCCATCCATCACCAAGCATATACATAAGAAGATCTACAAGACTAGAGATCTCATGTTATTCATCTTTTTGAAGACTTCCCATCAATGGAAGTTTGTTTAGATCATCATTCATTCATTTGCATTTATCAATCAAACACCATGTAATATGTAGAGGTTATATGGGTTATTTTTTAGGGATCAAATATGGGTTTGATTATTGTATTGAAAGGATGTTGGGTTGGTTCTACCCTTTGTGTAAGAACCTGGTATTTAGCTTTGTACCGGATAAAGTGTAAGCGACGATGGGTTGGTTCTTCCGGTGATAGGACTCGGTATTTAGCTTAGTACCGGATAAAGTGTAAGCAACGTTGTGTAAGGTTTCTCCGCCGAGAAGGGAGTTTGTTGATCTAGTGAAGTAACTCTCGAGTTGGGTACTCGGGGAGTGGAGTAGGGCGGAGAGAGCTCTGTGACCGAACGCTATAAATCACCTGTTCGGTTTGCATTCTCTTTATATATCGTCCCCATTTTTATTTTTCTCTTACTTTATAATCATGCTTGTGTTTGTGTTGTGACTTACGTGCTAAATTTTTTTATTTTATGTTTTCCATTGTCATATATCATTAGACTTATATTTGTACTTTTCAATTAAGTCACGATGTTCGTGTAATTTGGATGACAAAAAATTTAAGATTTTAATCGGAAACGTATTCACCCCCTCTATGTTTTCCACAATTGGTATATCAGAGCCATGTGGCTATTGTTTCAAAACAAATGGTTTTCAAAACCAAGTACGATCCATGTATCAAATTAACCGAAAAGCGGGACTTAATATGAAAAGTATATTGTTCTTAGAAGTCTTGATGTTGAATATATTTGTTATACAAGCTTGAATAATGACTAAAATTTGCTATATAAGTCTACCTTAAAGCCTCCCAAGTGTTAAACCTTATTTGTCGGTCAAAATTTTGCGTCTTGGAAAAATGCGACTCAGACCGGGTTCTTTCGTTAATAAAGTTGTTTTCATTAGCAAAGGAACAGGCGACCCGGTTCGACAAAGATTTTTGTTTTGCAAAAATTTGTCAACTTCAAAAGGTCATAAAAACTTAACCGTAAATCCGTACAAGTCGTGCCACCTACCGTTTCGAAGATAATTGAGTCTAGTTTCTAATAAAGTAGGTTAGAGGTACTGATTATAAGTTTAAGTAAGTCAAATTTGCAAAATACCACAAAGTGTCCAAAATTTCAAGTTTCGTATTAACATAGAAACTCAAACCTTTGAGTCGGCAATTGGCCTCCTTAAACTTTGATAAATCCTTCTTATGAAAAATAAAGTAATTGGCCATTAATCCAAAGCTTTATACATGTCATAACTCATCGTAAGGCTAAAAGAATTTTTGTATGAAACGTTATATGATTAGTCCATTCAAGTTCATTGCGCCTATATGATGATTGTAGCTTATCTCTCATGCATTTGAGTTCTTAGTTATGAAACATAAATGTCAAACATTCGTGTATTTTCCTTCGCTAGTATGAAAAATTTAGATTCTTAAAAGAAATAATATGGTTTCTAAAGGAGTGTTTGGGTTAACTCCTATATGTGTCAAAAATGTATTTTCGTAAATGTTTTGTCAACTCATATCCATACCACAGTATCTGAAGTAATCAAGAAAGCTTACATTCAAAGCTTCCGCATAATCTCTAAAAATCAATGTCTTCTTCAAATGCAAAAGTTCAAAATGATTGGAAGAAGATAAATCATCAAAGCTTTCAAGAGTGATTCCAACGATTATGATCAAGTGAGACTAAAGATCAGCGAATGCAATTCAAAGTGACAGAGGATCACAAAGTAATTCATGAAGTAACAGCTAAACAAGTCAAAGGAATCAAGATCAAGTCATCACATCAAGTCTGAAGATCATGATCAAGGTATTAAAGATTGATTACCAAAACACATCACGTGAAGTACCTCTAACAACAACGATCTAAAGAGACAAGCACGAGTGAGCTTTCAAACAACTATCTCAAGACCTCATACGGAGTGTGTTAGGATCACATAAATGGACCCGAACAAAGAAGCTTCGGTCACTCGAAGATACAAGACAAAAGTCTAGCTCGTTAGTTGATTAATTAATTAATGTTTATTAATGTAATTGGGCTGACAAAGAAAAAGCCTGAAAAGCCCAACAAAAGCCTAGAATGGGCATAACCTTGTTAGTATAAATACACCTAGTTTAGTCAAAAATTAGGTTAGACATTAGAGACAATATAGTTAGCCACCAAAAAGGTTTCTTCTTTCAATCATCAATAAAGTTCTTAATTTTATGCATCTTGATTCTACACTTCATTGTTAAGGATTTGTATGAATGATCATGGAACCTACAGAGTGCTAGGATGTGAGGGAGGATACCGAGAGGAACACGATGCAAATCCTGATTGTGCCATAGGGGTCCCAATATGGGAGTGCCCGGATAGGTCGGGGTCATTTGAGCCCCTTCAAAGAAGGAACTGCTAGCCTGCGTCGTGAACAATTGAGGACCACACTGTGGGAACCCCTAGATAAAAAAATATAATATGTAGTTAGTTTTTTTAAACAAAATTATTTGAAGATTAAATTCACAAAAAAATACCTCTGTCATTTGAAACCCACTAAAATCGCTTAACCCAATATCTTCGGGAACCTCGACCGGTGCTTTCATTGGTCCCGGCATACAAAAAGCGTTCATTCCTTGCTTTAAATTATTATATAAATAATTATAAACTAGTATTTCATCTTTATATATAACCTCATAAATATAACGACGCAAACAATTTACCTCAAAATGCTTATTGATGCTATTTAAAATTTTATATCGGTCGTCATTCTGTTGCTGCAATTCCTTTATCGACCTAGCTTGTTCATCAACACGTTGATAAATGTCGTTTCGAACAACCGGCGGTATTTGTGGTTGTTCACAAATACGACCATCAAAGAATGCTCGGCTAGAAACCCACCACTCCGCTTTAACCTCAAAGGCATCTGGTCTCAATCTTCCAATAGGTTCAGCTCACTTAAAAATTAAAAAGGACATTAAGTAGATAATACAATAAATATTATAATGCTATACCAAAAAATAAACTGCATAATTAATAAAAACTCACCTCAAAAAATGCCTCAAGATATACTCGAAAAAACTGGTTAACGTTAAACCAAGCAGCTGCTCCAGGGTGACGATCTTCATGTCTATAATATTTCAGCGCCCTTTCTTTATACGCCTCCAAAATCCACGTCTAAAAAATAATTAATAGTTTAAAAATAAAATTGACATATACATATAGATAAAGATATGAATAAACATATGACATACCTTGAAGGCCCATGTAAAGCCCGACAATGTATACTTTGCAGGACGACGACGAGGATCACGTTGGGATGCATAAAATCGGTACCAACGTTTTACGTTTGCATCTTTTAACTGCACGTACAATTTTGGCCATATGTACGAACCACATGGATACTTTTCCCACATGTTTGGATCATCTACTAACCTTAACCACCAATCTGGGACATTATTCTTAGGCTCTTGACCTAATAACACCATATGCAATACGGTTAATAGACAAACGCCAACATCATCCTTGTCTCTCAAACTATAAAACTCTTCGCTGCCAATCTTATCTATCAACATTTCGCCAATTATACTACTACCATCTACATGCGACTCCCAAACTCGTCTTCTGAAATCCAAATGACTGTGTGAATAGTCATCACTAAATTCTACACCAAATATTAATCCCATTATCAGCAAAATTCATCCCTGCCAAATTGTATCTCATGACCATTTATAGTGTACGTAAAAGGAACAGCTTCCGTGTCTTCTGGTAAACTCTCTATTTGCCGACAACTCATAAAATGTATTAAAATACAATTCTCCTGACTTGCATCTATATCTAACAACCAACCAAAACACGTTTTTCTAAATAATACTTCCCTAGGGGTGTTTTTTATTTTTTTCCTAATCACCTTAATCAACAAAAGCTTACTTCTAAGTGTCAAACTCATAGGAGGATCCTAAATTAACAAAAATACATAATACTATATATTACTACACATTTACATAACAAATAAATAATAATGATAATGTTATAAAAAAAAAAAACTTACGTTGTAATTCTCCATATTAACAAATAAGAAACTACTATCACCACCACCGCAGAAAGTGAAAACAAAACCACCAACAAAGCACCACCACCGCAACACCACCACGGCAGAACCACCACCGCCGCACCACCACCGCAACACCACCATCGTAGAACCACCACCGCCGCACCACCACAACAACACCAACACCGCAGAAGCACCACCACAGAACCACCAACACAACAACTCCACCACTTTTCTTCTTCTACTTCTCTACTCCACAACTAGAACTCCTAAATAATACTTATCGCTCCAATGTTAACAATACAAAAAAAAAAAATTACCGGCGAACATAAATAAATATTTTTACTGTCTAGTCATTCAAGATGTCAAATCACTGTAGCTAATTAATGCATTTCGCTCCATCTATGGAGAGATATCAATAAATGCGGTTTGACTTTTCAAATTTTGGTTTTGAGATGTTATCGAGACATGATTATATCGTGACACGTGGACATCGCTCCAAAAATCAATATCCCTCTAAAAGTGGAGCGATATCTAAGGTTATTTTGGATAATACGAAAATTATGGTCCTCTGCAAGAGAACACCATTCAGTAATTTTCTCTTCGAAAAAATACCTAGCTAGTATCAATTCTGTCCGTAGTTAAATATCATTATCATTTCCTTTCCTGAAAAAGAAAAGGCGTTGGGCATATCTTTTCCTTTCATTCACAAACTAAAGTCGGCAGGTGGCATACAATGTCTATAAATAGCCGGCCTTCTCATTTCATTAACACTTCCCCTCCAACCTTCTTCCTACCAATTTCTCCAAACTTTCATTCACATAAACCTCATCTTGTCAATACTTAAGTTCATAGTTGTTCAGCACAAATCCATATGGGTCAATCCAGTTTGGTTCATAAACTCTTAATGTTCTTCATTCTCAAAGGTATAATTATATTGTTCTTGCAGGTCCAAAAACTATATTTTATAGAGGTTATTTACCCATAAATGTAATATCTAACAGTTGGTTATGTACTTATGTTCATATTGTTTTTTTCTTCTAATTATTATGTCATGATACTTATCAACATCTTCTTGTATGTATTGCAGGAGTTTCAGGGGCAACTTTTACATTTGTAAACAAGTGTAGTTACACAGTTTGGCCCGGAATCCTCGGCCAACCTGTTCTTGACACAACTGGATTCGAGCTTATAAGTGCGAACTCACGTTCCATACAAGCTCCATCCGGATGGTCAGGTCGGATCTGGGGTAGAACCGGCTGTGACTTCACCAAATCCGAGCCCACATCATGTGCAACAGCAGATTGTGGGTCCGGACAATTAGAATGCAACGGTGCTGGAGCCACCCCTCCAGCAACCCTTGCAGAATTCACACTTGGGTCATCTACAACGACCCAAGACTTCTACGATGTTAGCTTAGTCGATGGGTACAATATACAAATGATTGTAGAAGTGAATGGTGGCTCGGGTGACTGTGCTACCACGGGGTGTGTTGATGACTTGAACCAAAGGTGTCCCACCGAACTAAGGGTGGCTGGTGGGGCTGGTTGTAGAAGCGCGTGTGATGCATTTGGGACAGCCGAGTATTGTTGTAAAGGGGAGTTTAGTTCGCCAAAATCGTGTCAGCCGACTGCCTACTCACAGGTGTTTAAGACCGCGTGTCCGAGGTCGTATAGCTACGCGTATGATGATGCTACTAGTACTTTCACGTGTACTGGTGCTGATTATGTCATCACTTCCTAGGTAACTTTTTAATTGTAAACTGTAAAGTCAGATACAGTCATAAAATTCAAGTATTTTTTATAGGGTTAATGACATATAATAGCAACGTACTTTTTCATTTGAGTCATTATCAGATATGAACTCAAAAAAGTATCACAATACCCATCCAACTTTATATGTTTTGTGCCGATATCAGCAACTTGACCATTTTTACTTACAAAATTCACGTCATGTGACACATGTACATGTCATGTCCTTTTTTTTAGAGCGTTAGGTTCCATGTCAGCCCCTAATACACACCGTTAGGTTGTATGTGTTAGTGTTAGGGTTATATGTGTTTCAATTGGGGAAGACAACCTAACGGTGTGTATTAGGGGCTGACATGGAACCTAACGCTCTAAAAAAAGGGACATGACATGTACATGTGTCACATGACGTGAATTTTGTAAGTAAAAATGGTCAAGTTGCTGATATCGGCACAAAACATATAAAGTTGGATGGGTATTGTGATACTTTTTTGAGTTCATATCTGATAATGGCTCAAATGGGAAAGTACGTTGCTATTATATGCCATTAACCCTTTTTTATATTCTTTACTAATTATATGTTAATATATATATATGTCTACAAACAAACTCAAGCATATATATATTTATAGTAATTTGTAGCTTATCTGTATTAGTATAAGTTTGATCTTATTGAAAACTAAAGTTCTAGCGATAATTACAGCGGAACCGGAAAAGGTCTGAAGAAACCTATGAACACGAGCAGTTCAAGTCCGCTGGAGGGGTTGTTCTCGAATAGTTCACTGTACGCTGATCTTGCTACGGGCGATGCAACGACCATTAACCAACATCGTTCAAGACTTGCATTGATTTCATTTATTCCATCTCTTATGTATGTTACATTTTTTACATTGTAGTTTAATTTGATTTATGTTTTTTCTTTTCTGGTTGATCAGTGTAGTCAGTACACAACAGAATTATACAAATATTTATGCACTTTGTACATAGACGAGTGTTGAATTATTAGTGTTGACCTATATATATAAAGTTCAAAAGTTAATATTCATTTGGTATTTTAATTTATCAGGTGTGTTATATTCGTTGCTCTAGTTATGTTTTTATATTAGTATTTACAGTAGTTGTTAATATAAAAAGTTAAAAACCTAAATTTTGAACACTACTGAACCTGTACGTTACTATGAAAAAACTCCAATTTAAGATTAAAAAAAAAAAGCCAAATAAACGAAACACTCGATAAACACGACCAAGCTAGATACGTATAAAGTCAAACAATGGATATGATGAACTTTGAATTTTTCTTCACTTCAAACCGAATGTAATATATATTGCGAGTGAACCATTACTTATACCATACCACGTAATAGAACCAATAAGAAAAACTCATAACACGTACATATGCATTAAACTGGATATACAAACGTATTGTTTATATCAACTCTTAGGTTCATTTAACTGTGTCTTAAACATCATCGGCTATCATCTGCAGTCCTTGATCACAATGATCACCGATAGAGCAAATGAAGTAGTTGGAACCACGAACAAGCGTAATTTGGTCGTTTCCACTTGTGTACACCTTTGCATTACTTGGGATAGCTGGTGCAATGTTCAGCCATGTTGGTTACTACTTCCATCATTATGTATTTGTGGGTCTTGACTCTAATACAAATGATTCTGTCAGTTAGTTAAATTATGAAACCAGATCGATTGTCACATTTTAGTTTATCATAATATATATAGTAATAATAAAAAAAACCACCAAAGTTAAATATGTAAAGTAGGCAATATGCCAGCATTGAACCTCTTGTCTCTAGGCCAGGTTTGGACGCCAAACGTCCAGCCTTTTGCATCACCAACGGTATAAGTTCTTGCATGAGCTACCTCACTTTGGAATGCCACAACGAATAGGCAGAATACCGCCGCTGCCATCACTGCATTGTCTCTTCCCATCAATGTTTTAAAACCCGGGTTTTAAGTTGACCCGGTCGAGTCACCGGTTCACCGGGTTACCGGTTCAACCGGTCGAACCGCTGGGTCAAACCGGTTTTACGTTAAAGGAAAAGATTACAGTATATAGAGAAAAACGTACCTCATTACCAGTTTTTAAGATGAGAAAAATACATATCCATAATATATCAATTGTTTTTCATATCCAACAGAGTATATCATGTCTTTACATATATATTAAAATTTGAATTCATGGTAACAAATAGTGTCAAAGTTATACAAAATTACAAAGCATCACATTGCCATAACACTTTTTGACTGCCCTACCGTTACACATGCTTTGACTACCTCATTCAACATCCCAAAACCCGTCTGCGTAACTTCTCTTTTTCCATCTCTTTTAGTTTAACAAACTCACAAAATAAAGATTCCACAAACTCACAAAACAAAGATTCCACATACTAACCCTCGTTTCATCCACCACTAGTCATCCCCTACACGAACTGAACATCGTTTTCATCCCCCACAAAGACAGATCCTAATCACGACAACGTACTAAAAACTGAAACTCCAATCGATCGATCTTTAACAAGATAAGGAAGCGTATGGTTCAACTACCCATGGAACTTATCCAATTACATCAACTGATGTAGATCATTCTCTTTTTTTCCTTATGATATGTGTTGAACCGGCCAGTCTCCGGTCCGACGGTTCGACCCAGATCGACCGAAACCCGGCGGTTCAATCCGGTTTGGTTTTCATTGCCTCACAATGGCCCGGTCATCGCTCCGGTTCCCGGTTTAACCGGCCGGGTCGACCCAGTTTTTAAAACACTGTCAATATGATTAAACTAATCAAAATCCCATAAGTAATTTTTAAACAACAAGGTTACACGTCTCATATATATTACCATTGTTTAAACTTGAACCATGACTTATCTTCCATTTTTT
>BQNB010138116.1:0-17753 GCA_026074375.1 Tanacetum coccineum | reverse complement strand
TAAGTTCTGTAATTAATAATGTAATTAATGGGTTTTAAACATTAAAAATTGTTTTTAGGGTTTAGATGTGAATGATTAGAGTTTATCATGTTAAATTCGTAACTGAAATCTGGGCAGAATTTTAGGTCATCTTGCGAGGGCCATATCTCGGTCATAAGGATAGCTTTTATTGATTTTCTTGAGTCTAAAATTATCTACAGAGAGTCTAATTTCCAACCCCATAGGTTTCATAAATTAAAAGTGAGTGGAAGTTAGTCAAATTAATCAAACAAGATTCATTTTCAAAACTGAGTTTTTAGGGTAGATTCTGAGTTGTGTTTGTAAGGTCAAAAACCATATCAAAACGTCTTTTTAATCCATGGTCTTGCTACTGTAGCATGTTCATGATGTTTATGATTTTCTTAATTTTTTGTAGAATTTTCCTAAGTGTTTAAATGGGTCTGCTCAAGCTAAACTTTTTGAAAGTCGAATCAGGTCATATTATGGACACTTTGTGATGTTGAATTTTTATAAAATAGTTAGACTCGTTATTATTTTTTCTAAAAAATCATAGAATCTCACAACTCATTAGGGAGCTGTGAGATGTAAAGAAAAGAAATAATTAGGTGTTTAAGTATTTTATTTAGAGTCATCTTGTGACTATAAAAACGAGATAAAATTCAGAAAGTTGAGAAGTAAAGTTTGTGAGATAATTTGAGGTTAGCAAGTATGAGGAGTATATAGAGAGTTGAATTAAGATAGGATATAGATTATCCATCGTTGTGATTGTTATGTCGACTTGGGTGTGTGACCTAATCGATGGTAACATATGTGTGTATTATTTTGTTTAGATTCTTTGCAAGGTTAATTGAAGAGTTTGGATTTGCTTTGCATCGAGGTGAGTTTTACAGTCCTATTTTTACTTATTTTGGGATGTAAATAATGCAAAACTGTTTTTGAATTATGAACCGTGATATGTGTTTTTAAGTGTCGAACTATATGATTGCTATGTGCTATTGCTATGTGTTATGAATTGTGGTAAGGCATGTGCATGTGAGAATGACATGGCCTAGTGTGAACCCAAACAGACTTAGCTAGTCAAGTGGGTTAGTCTTGCGCGGAGATAGATTGTGGGACGGAGGGGTACGATCCACCCCGGATAATTGTGAATTTTGGTTTGTGATAGAATATCCATGCATATATGTTCGTAAATGTTGTTTTGTTGATCGCGGTTTCATAAGTATGTCTTAATCCTGTAACTCTCACCAACAATTATGTTGACGTTTTAAGCATCATTTTCAGGTGAGCAAAACGTGTGAAGAGTTAGGAAGAGGAGTTAGCTGGACCATAGGCTTGCATGCGGAGTCTATGATTTATCTGTTTTAGTTATCAATTGAACTTGTCATGTTTTGTTCTTCATGCATTATATGTTGGATTTTTGTTTTGGGCGTTGTCATAACACGCTTTGATTTTGGAGTTTAATAAATGTCATTTTTAGTTTTCTCTATTTTGACGCCTTGTGTTGTGATGATGCCTATTGATCATGCCTTGCGATTCCGCCTTGGCGGGGTGTGACAGATTGGTATTCAGAGCCAAGGTTATAGAGAACTAGGTGGATTGACCTAGACTATAACTAGGAACCTTCATATAGATGCATTTAGGAACTATGTGCTTGTGTGTACGTATGTATAATATATTTTATGTATATATTTTGAAGTTCCAATTGCCTATTCGTTTACTATTTTCGTAGTAAGAATATATATATATATATATCTCAACATTATCTCATAAGTTGTTGCTTAATGAATCTTACCAATTGTAGTGCAGTAGTACTCTCCTCTTCAACCTCCAATCCTAAATCAATCATTTGTTGCAACAATTCCTTGGAGAGAGGATACCTTCTTTCAACTAGCATATAGATGACGTCCATCCTTAATGTTTCTAGTCTGAAAAACTCCAAAAGCATTCATACAGTCTCCATTCTGACAATTCCCATTCTTGTTGAATGTTCCAGAAATCACCTTGATTTTTTCTTCTATTATGGGTCCATCATAATCTTAAGTCTACCAAAGAATCAACTCAATATCTTCTGGTGTGATTTCTGAGTACTGCTTCATCACCAAGTCATATAAATGAAACAAATCTTGTCTGTCAAAAATGTGTAGTACCTCCATTAGATAGTTAAATGCCCTGAAGTGCCCATTAACTCTGTAGATAACAAGGTAATTCCCATCTGGTGATGAAACCTTGTGCAACCTAGCAATAAAAGATTTTGTCTCCATAATTTCACTATTATGTACTTTTCAAATGTAACAATCCTTAGACATTTTCTGTGTTCATCATCACTATCATCATCTGGCTGTGGTCTTGGCCTTTTCCTAGCAATCATCTTCACATGACCACTCTTTCTTTTCTTTGTACCCTGCTCTGTTGCTTCTTGTTTAGCAGGTACCTTTGCTGTGTCTTCTTCATTAACAACCCTCTTCTTTAATCTCTTCTTTTCAGGGTCTTTAGATTCTTCATTCATCTCCTTAATCTGTCTCTCATCCTTAGCAGATCCAATAGCAACAAAGTTCTGATCTTGCCTCTTTAATCTTTCATATAAAACCTGTATTTCTTCAAAGGTTTTGGTCTTCAATTCAGAATGCTTCTTTCCACCAACATGCTTCAAATAGGTCATCATTTGGTTTCTCAGCTGATTTCTTATAGGTGGTTTATTTCTGATAGCTTCAGACCTTTGTTGAGCAAGAAATTTCCTTTGTGCAGCAATGGTGTCATGAAGAAATTTGGTTCTCTGCTCAATAGTATACATCTCTCTCTTCCTCTTGAAGCTTTTCAGCAAGTATCTTGTCAGCATTAAGTCTTGCCTGAATGAAATCATATTCATTAGAGAGTGCAACCTTAGTAGCTTCTTCTTCAGCTAACATTTTCTTCTCCTCTTCAGCTTCCCACTCCTCTTGAACCTTTCTGGCCACCTCTTCATCATTAGCAAGCTGGTTAAATTTCTTTTCAGCTTTAGTAATGCCTTCTGATTCCCCCCCCCCCCCCCCCCCATTTATTCAATATCAGATTAATCCTCCTTCAATCCTCTTCGCCTTTATCTTTTGGATCAATCTTGGGTAGAGGGTCTCAACGTCATATTGATCTTGTTGAAGTAGGCCTTGGTCTCTCAGTCTCCTCAACATTCCTAATCTATACTCCTTTTTTCCTTTTCCTTGAGCTTCTACTTGTTCCGACTCATTATAACAAGGTGTTATTAGAGTAGGTGTTGTTGGAGTAGGTGTTAGAGCTGTTTGAGTAACACTTTTCCCTTCATTTTGTTCAGCAGTACCTTCACCTTGCCTATTCGGGTAATAATTTTATCTGTATGGTACTCTTCTTGCTTGGCGGTTCTTCATTTCCCTTGTCGGTACCTTCATTCCTCATCTCATCTTGAACATCCTTAGTCTCCATATAGTCTAATGTATCATCCACATCTACAAATTCATAAGTCATCAAAGGCTGGATCTTTATGCACAGATGGTTCACCCTTGAAAGTTTTGACAGATTTACTCCCCTATTTGGATACATACTCCTTGTGTACCCCTTTTTTCTTCAGAGAAGTCTTCCTTGCCAATCGTGTCTTCATCTAGGCTTTGTGATGTGTGATAAGTGGTTTGACTCCTTTCTTTAGCTTCTTGACCTGAGCCTTCAAAGCTTTAATTTCTTTAGCCTGAGCTGTGACCTGTTTGCATAAAGACACACAAAGGTCATATACACTTTGGAGTGTCAAACCATCCTCATTGCCTGATAGGGATGCATCATTGGATGACTAGCCTCCATGATTCCCACCAGAACCCTCTGGAATAGAATCAGAAAATTAGAGTAGTAGGTGATGGTCTGGGAGATGGGCTCCAGGCCTGTATCAGAGGTTGGTCTTCACTTGGGTGAGGATGAGAGGGTATAGGTGGGGAGTCAGATGGTCTCTCTGAAGCATCACCCTCATCCTCTGTTTGTTGAACCAACATGGAATCAAATAAAGGTGTAACCTTCCCTGAAAAATTCTTACCCTTTTTAACCATAAATGTCAAGACCTTTTTAGTTAGGGTTGGGACTGGAAAGTGGTCCAAGGGGACAGGTACATCTTTTAACTGATTGCTCAAAAAGATTTGTAAAAATCTTGGATACATTACAAACTTCTTAGTTGTCATCCAGTGACTGTATCATTGCCACCAAAAAATTAATTTGAAAAATTGTATTTCTGATTAGTAGCTAAACAAATTACTTATGTGGCAATATTAGTAGGAATTTGATCCCAAGAGGTGCTTTTAGAACTAATACAATGATTCATGGTATGAAAAAGGAATTTCCATTGGGGTGAAAAGAGGGCTTTGTTAAAAGTTAAAGTATTCAGGTCTCCCTCATACCCCATTAGCTGAATATTATCAAATATAGCCTGGTTAGTCAAGGAATCTATCCCATCAGCATCATCAAAAAGAAGATCACTTCTTATTGATGCCTCTGAGATAGTCACAGGCTTGCCAGCAACTGTGGCATCTATATAACTAGTGTTGTTGACTGTTCTAGACTTAGCAGTCGTCCAAAACTGTTCAACAAACGAAGTTGAGACTATGGGACTTACAGTGAGTGCATAATAAATTGAACTGCGTGTGAGAAAGTCCATAATCTGATGAAACTCTGTATTCCCATCCGTCTTTTCCAAATAGGCCACCATATTGTGCTTAGGACAGAATTCCAAACCAGCCATCGTGTATTTGATTTTGGTAATCGTCGGTGATGAATGATTAGGGTTTGTTAATTGAAAGCGATTAAGAGAGCGAAGAAGGATCAATCGTGTAATTAAGATGGGTATTTATAGTAGATAGCCATCCCCAATGAGATGAAACCGCCAAAATTACACTTTTAGACCCCCTACCGGTTTTATCTCTACGGTTTATAGTAGGTAAATAACTTGAGCCTGTCGGAACTAACTTTTGTTAACCAAAAATCAAACAAGTTGGACAATAAAAACTCTTCAGTACCATCCATATCTCTCTCTAATGAATCTTTAGAACCTAAAGAACTTAATGAAAACATCACCATTTGCAAAATATGTCTGCTCAACGCTAACATTCTTATACAAACTGTACATCAAATAATCTTGCCTCCCCTCAATTCGTAGAATACAGATTCATCTAATCCAATGCTAACCACCAAAAAGTTAAATCTTATGACATCAAATCCTTTGGTGAGAAGGTCTGCAACATTAGAATCTGTGTGAATCTTGATAACCTCTATCAGTCTCTTCTCATAACAATCTCTTATAAAATGGAAACGAATCTCAATATGCTTGGTCCTTGAATGAGCAACAGGATTCTTGATAACACTTATAGTGCTCTCATTATCAATATGGATTTTGGTGTTCATGAAATTGAAACCATAATCCATCATCTGATTCTGTATCTATAATACTTGCCCACAACAGTTAGCAGCTGCAACATATTCTGCCTTAGTAGTAGAATTTGCCACAATAGTCTGCTTCTTGCATTGCCAAGATATCAATCTTCTTCCAAGAAATTGACATCCACCTGTTGTTGATTTTCTGTTTGGCTCCTCCATAATCACTATCTGAGTAAGCTTCAAGTTCAAAAGGTGAATCCCTAGGATACCTAATTAAATTTTGGTTGATGTTTTGAGTGTACTAAATAATGCCTTTTTTACAAAAAATAAAAAACAACAATGCATTAGAATTGTGTCGAGGCTTTTGGATTGTGACTTTGAAATTCAGAAGCGCACGGCACCAAACCAAGAGTTTAAAACATGATGTAATGGCTTGCATGCAGTAAATTCTTTTGTGTGCATCATGAACACATGTAGAAATCTGGTTAACATTCTACTTGACCCAGTACTTCATCTTTGACACAGTGGATTAATTAGACTCTCGATTGAGTAGGATGAACCCGTTCGAGGAAGCAGCCCCACACACCACCCAATCACACGCCTCCAACTCCGCGACTGGCGACCCCCCCCCCTCCTGTCCCCCACCCCACCCATCCAACAGACCCCCCCACCCCCCCAACAAAAGCGCCCCTTCCGCCCACTCCCCGCTTCTCCCCTGGCACTGTCCCGTTCCTGTAGCAGTTACCCCCCCTACAGTATAAAGCCCCCCCCGTAGCACCCCTAAGCCAGGTCCCCTCCACGTTCTTCAAGTATGACGGTTAGCAGTTTTCTTTTCTGTGTAGTAGTAATTTGTTTAGTCTTTAGTTGTTTTTAGTTGTAGCTAGCCGTTTTTTCTGAATGTTCTGATGGGAACAAATATAATCAAAATTCTGTAATTATAGTCAGCTACATACTTATCCTGACTAACAAATTCCTATCTAGGTTTTTGTCTTTTTCACTTGGAAGGTCCCAAAAAAAAGGATATTTGAGTTCACCCATGGAACTCATCTGGATATCTTTTTGTGCTTCATTCTACAAACTCTATACACATGAGACTTCTTTATAGGAACTAAAAATAATGTCATCCACTTACACCTTGGACTAAACATAATGTCACTCTTTTCTTCTGATATAAACATGTTTTGTCCATGCGTACCTCTTTTCTGAAACCATTTTCCATTTAGAAAGAAGAAAGGTAAAGTGTCTCATTAACCAAGCTCTAGGTGCTTGATGTGACATAAAAAGCTTTGATCAATTTATTGACTTGTTTGGATGTTGAGCTAGGGATCAACAAAGCCTTAGAGGTTGATGGACATAACAATCTTTTCAATAGTGCCTTAGAGTATGCACTTTTTAACATCCATTTGGCTTAGACAGTATATCTCTTGTATGATGCAAATGCTAAAAAAACTAATTGCCTCAATTCTAGCAATAGGTGCAAAAACCTCATCATAATCTATTCACCTTCTCCTGTCTAATCCCTTATGCTATTAAGCCGTGGCTTTGTTTTTCACAACAAAACTTCTCTCAATCCCTCTTATTCCTGTAATACCCACTTTTGCCAATTACCTTTTTCCTAGATGGCAAATCACAAGTACCCAAACTTCTGTAGTTTGAATGTTAGCAGTTCATCTATGCATTGCTTCAACCCAAGATTCATCTTTGTATGGGCTTGTGATTATTGTCTTGGGTTCTTCTTGAGAGAGAAAACATGTAAACAAACAGTTCTGATGATCCTTGTGATTTGTTCTGTTCTATTTGTAAATGTAACTGACCAAGGCTTGTTGTGCTGAAGAAGCCTTTTGAATCTTCCCTCTTGTTTGAATTGCTAATGTAGGGTCTCCTAGAATTTGACCTTTTGGATGATCCTTATGAATTCTGAGTGTGGGAATAGGACTGACAGCAATGGTATTATCCATGTTGTTAAAATCAGCCACTGCACCCACATCTTCATTATCATCATAAGCTCCATTGAATATTCATTATTTGGAAGAGTATTCAGAGCATCTTCCAAAACAGTATATTTAGATCAATGGTGTTAATCTAACATTAGGGAGAGTAAATGCATCAATAGGTATTTTTTCTCCAAGATAAACAAATGATGATTCACCAGCATTTACACCTGTGGAAGTTCTAGTATCACTAACATATGGTGTGTTAGCAGTACTAAAAATGACTGTCCCTCAATCTAACAAATGGCCTCATCAGTACTAACAAATTGGCTTTCAGTACTAACAGATAAGCCTATCTGTACTAACAGATTGCCTATCAGTACTAAGTTTGTTATTACTTGTAGCCTAAGCTGCTTTCTTTTAAGATGCAATTCTCCTCTTTTCTTCTTTAAAGGCTTGTCTTGAAACATCATCCATAGCTTTAGCAGGTGTTAATTTCCTGATTACCATCCTTCTTCAAGTTCATTTCATGCCAAGACGTGTTCATCTTCTGGCATTTGAGGGTGTCCTTCCTTTCCATTAACATCTTTTGAATTTGTTTATCATTGTCTTTAGGGAACTTTCTGAAGGTGTTTCTGTGCAGATGGAGCAACATTTCTATTAGGAATCCTATTCATATGAGGTTTGGAGTGAAAAGCACGTAGTATTCCTGAGTAGGTCTTTTATCTTTTCCTTGATGAACCTGCAAAAATAGAATATTGTGTAACTTGCATCACATTAACCTATTTTCTTCAACTACAGGAATTTTAATTCATTGAATTGGGATGGATAAAATCAAGATCAAACATCCAATTAGGACAGTTCTGTCAACATTTGGTTGATCTTCAAGAAAATTGATGTTGCGGATTCTCTTCTCACCCTTTTGGTCTTTTGTTGTATTCTTCTAAAGGCCTTTAATAGAGGTAGAGTATCCAGCAAAAATACTTCTCAGATTTCCATCAAATTTGTCCGAAGGATTCTAAGGTGCTTCAAAAATTAGTCAAGGGGCACACCAAAAAGGTCTCATAAAACTAATACTAGTGGATTTACCTATTAATAGATTCATAAGGTGTCTTATTTTGAGTGTGCAAGTTTTTATGTTGCTTCCCTTGGGGGGTCACTAATATTCCTATTTCAGTACATGCAAGCAGTATTAAACTGACCTCTGCCCAAAATGGTATAGGTAATAAAGTGAGTCTGCCTAACATAGTTCTTGTGCCTCATTTTAGGGTCATGTTTTCCGTTCTGCAACACCATTCTGCTGTGGAGTTTTAGCTATACTAAACTCCTTTTTGATTCCTTTCTTAGCACAGAATTCATTCATAGCATGGTTCTTAAACTCTGTCCCATTATCACATCTAATGATTTTAACATTATGATTCAATTGTTTTTCTAAGCCTATGATAAGATTACAAAGGATTTCAGATGTTTCATCCTTGGTAGCTAAGAAAAATACCCAACTAAATCTGCTAAAATCATCAGTCATAACCAAGCAGTACCTTTTCTTGTTAATACTTTCTACAGAGACAGGTCCAAATAAGTCCATATGAAGTAATTCTAGGGGCTTTCTGATGATTCTTTCTAACTTGGCCTTACAGGAGGCCTTGTGTTGCTTACCTTTCTTGCAGGCAACACAAGTGTGGTCATTCACAAAAACTTTTGAAGGTAAACCTCTAACTAGGTGACCTTTAACAAGTTTATTTTATATTTTGAAATTATACATAACTAATTAATGTGCCATAATTTAGACTCATCTGCTGTTGCATTTGCATATAAACAAGTTATACCTCCAGAAGGAACAATGTTCTTTAAATCCAAGCTGTACACATCATCCTTTCTAGGAGCTCTAAGTACAACTTGACTTTCATCAAGAAGCTTAAAGCTAGGAGACAAGATAAGGCATTCAGACTTAGTAAAAAGGACACTATTTTTCTTGTCACACATTTGTGAGACAGAGAAAAGGTTTTAAAACTTTAAGTGCATCTATAAAACAAACATCATCAAAGTCTAAATTGCAGTTTTGATTTTTACCTTTACCCGTTATTTTACCTCCTTTGGGATCACTTCTTAAAAAGCCACAAAGCACTCCATGAAACTTCATAGTCTGAAAGATAAGCTTTGTTGCCTGTCATATGGACTAGAGAACACATATCCACTCTGCATGATTGTAACAAGATCTCTGGGATTGCCCTGCATAAAAAAAGTAAGAGAATAGGTATCTCTTTAGGGGATCCAAGCCATTACAGACTTGGAAATTCCTTTAGGTCAAACATACATCAACCTTCTTGAGCATGAATGACATCATTGCTCTTTGGACACATGATATAAGTAATTTCCCTTAGGCCTCCAAACCCATCTTGACTTTTTTATGGTCAGTATCCAGCTTACCCTTCCAGTATTAACTACTGCTCTTGTCCCAGCAGTAGTCATATTTTGAACCTTAAAGTTTTTAACATCTTGTTTTAAGTCTTTGGGTTTAAAAGTCTGGTTTTGTGTAGTAAAACCTCTTAATAGGTGAGATGGTGCCTCTTGGTCTTACATTGTCCATTCTTGGGTAAATAGGTCTGGTAGCATAAACAGGCCTAGCAGTACTAACACTTGGCTTAGCAGTACAAACAGGCCTAGCAGTACTAACACTTGGACTTGCGTACCTAAGGGCCTAGCTAGTTACTAAACACTTGGCCTATGCAGTACCTTGCTTCTTGTTAGAATACTCCTGTTGGTGACAAAGTTTACTTAATGTGTGTATTTTGGAAAAGTTTTGATTGATTTATCCCTTTTAGTATATCCCATACTGGTTTTGCCCGCCTTTGACCAGTAATTAACCACATTTTTTCAGCTTAGGCTCATTGACTCTTTTTGTCATGAAAATTACAGTCTTTGATCAATTGTCTAGTACTGTTACAAACAAACAAGCTTTTACTTTTCCTAAAAACCAATTCCTTTGTTTCTTAGAATTTTGACCAATTTTATAATCTCTAGTCTTAACTGTTTGAGTCTCAGGTCTAACTGTTTGCACTTCATACTCTTCTTCCTCATTATCTGAGTTCTAATCCTCAATGATAACTCTATCTCTGTCAATCTTAGGATTAGACACAACTGACTCACTGGCTGACTTAGGATTTTCAGCATTTGTTTGACCTGCAGCCTCACTTTGTTTTAGTATTAAGCTCAGTTGTTTGTGACTCAATGATTTTATTCCTAATGGCATATTCATCTAACCTTGCAAATGATATGTCAGCTCTTGGGGTTAAGAAGTTCCCTGTTATGGGAGGGGGAACAACTTTATACCCATTCTTTGAATATCTATCATTTTTTGGTGTGTTCTCTTCATCACTTGATCTAACATCAAAAATACTCCAAATATTTCTCACAATCAGTTTCCATGATTGCTACTTAATTCATTCAATTGTGTGCTATATCCTAAACCAGTTTTATCTCTAGCACTCATTTGACTGTTAAGTATTTCATCAAGATTCTTGGATGATTCTTCCCATTTTGCAATCTTATCTTTTAAACTCGTTTTTCCTGAACCTACCTTCTCTAATTCCAGATTTAAGTTGTTAATTTTTATTTCTCTAAATTTAAGCTCATAATTTTGAAATTCATATTTCTCACCCCAAGCTAACTCATTTTTTTCATGTCCAATAATCCTGGATTTTAGTGACTCTAATGCTATTTCATAACCCCTGATTTCTAGTTTTGCTTTGTTATGTTTTTCTCTTTCAGTATTATAGTTCTTTTGAAGACATTTAAATGATTCAAGACATTGTTTAGAACATTTTTGTACCTCACTATCAGAAAAACTTGATGAGCTTGAAGAGGAGATTGCCATCAAAGCATAGTTGACTGGTTCTACTTCAAAATCATTGCTCTAGTCATAACCTCCTAGACCATCTTAAGCCACCAGTGCCTGTGATGAAGATTCATTTGTTGGTGTATTGATCCTGCCATTGTCACTATAAGATCTTCTTCCTTGATTCCTTTTAGATCTACATTCTCTAGCAAAATGCCCTTTTCTGTGACAGTTGTAGCACTCAATCTTTGACTTATCACGAGAAACATGTCGTTTTTTCTTTGAAGTCCCAAGTTCCTTCCTGACCTCTAAATGAACTTTCTTTACCTCTAGACATCAACATAGCCACCTGCCCATCCTAAAAGTAGATCCCAGTTCTTCCAAGACACCTCCATCCATACTGCTAAAATCCTTATCTCAAGTTGAGATTGGTTGTTTGTATTTGCAAGAAAGAGTAAGCTACATCTGAGCACATAGAGTAGAGGAACTTGATTACTTCCCCAGCATACTAACCCAAAACTCACTGGCAGTACTAACTTCAATTAGTAGCTGCTATGTTCTAGAGGATAGAAAAGCCAAAATCTAAGAAAGCAGAGTTGAACCGAAGACCTTTTAACGCATCTATCATAAACCCTAAGATTGTTGTAAAGGTCATCAATATCAATCCCATCAATGTCTGGCTTATTTCTCATGATGAGGGTAATCTGATTCCATGAAGAAGGAAGACTTCTAAGGAACTTCTATTAATATCTTCCTTTGATATTGGAGCACCATGAACTTCCAATTGACTTATCAGTTTTGAAACCTATCATAAGCTTAGTCTAAGCTTTCATTTGATCATAGAAAAATTTTCAAACGATGTTTTTAGAACATTTTTTTTGCATCCCTTCTTGGTTTCTAATATTACCACCAAACCTCGATTGGATTTGCCTCCCCAGAGTGATTTAGCATCTGCAACATTGGAAACGATGAGGAGGTATACATCAATATTGCTAAAAGCAAGATCTTTTAAACTCATTCCTGATTCTTCTAGCAGCCAGTATTTGGCAGTCCTTATGAGCAGGAGGTCCACCCCTCCTTCCAAGCCAAACCCCCGCAGATGTTTCTTCAATTGTTGGTGCAGGCTCTTCTTCTAGATCTCCATTGACAATAACATCCCATAGGTTATGGTTTGTATGACAGATGTATTGTCCCATTCTCATGCTCCAAATATCGTACTCTCCCTTCCTGATGATAGGGATCTTCATTGCAGTGATTATGGGTGGAGGAATATCTTGTTCTGCCATCTTACAATTGGTTCTTCTTATTCAGAGATCCACACAAGCACGAACCACTTTTGACCGTTTTACTAATAGATCTTAACCTTCAGCTTGCAAAGGAGTTTGCTCCCTTTAGATAATTCTAAAGAAACAATAAAATGAAACACTGAGTAAACACTATTGATTATGTGGAATCCTAATCAATAATGCTAAGAAAGAACAATATTGAAATACAAAAGAACTTTTATATTAAACCTTGAATCTGCCTAGGTTATAGATTACAAACTATGATTACTATTTGATCTCTATGATTTGTGTAGAACTATATCTACTAACTATGCCTAAGGTTCCTTTTATAGACTAAGGAAACCCTAATAGGCTTTACAAAACGCGTATAAAGATCATGCATATCCTTTCCTAAGATATCTCATGCATATCTCATAAATGGTACTAACTACTTTATACTAACGATACTAACTATCTGATCAGTACTAACTATTTTGTATTGTCAGTACTAATTACAACTAGCGGTACTAACTAATTTAACTAGCGGTACTAAGTCAGGAATGCATAATTCCCAACAACTTGGCTACCGGTGTTGCTCCAAGGATTAACTCAATTCGAAACTTAATTTCCCGAATAAGCGGTAATCCAGATAGGTCATCCGGTAATACCTTAGGAAAATCTCTAACCACAACAATCTCTTCTTGTTTCTCATCACCAGCCTTAGCAACCATCAAAAATCTTGCTTTCTCTTCCGGTCTCTCTCCTAATACTCTAAGCACCTTGCCATCCGGTAGTGGTATCCTTACTACCTTCTCATGGCAAATTATTTTAGCCTCATAATTAGACAACCAGTCCATACCTATAATCACATCAAAACTCTCATGCCCAAAAGGTATCAAATCGATGTCAAAGACATGACCCTCGATTTCTAGTTGACAACCCTTAATAACCTTATCAATCTCTACTAGCTGTCTGCTAGCTATCTCAATCTCATATTTGAAACCTAAGTCGTTGGGCTCTAAGCCTAACAGAGGTATAAAAGTAGTAAAAACAAAACTATAGTCGGCACCAGAGTCAAATAAGGTAGTGGCAAAATGATTGTTCAAAGTAAACGTACCCGTCATAATGTTCAGGTCCTGGCGAGCTTCCTCTGCTCCCAACATGAATGCCCTACCCCTAGCCTGGTTCCCTTGGTTTCTACGACCCCGACCCCCGTTATTAGCAGCAACTTGGTTTGGACGATTCCCTTCCGGTTCTTGTGCTCTATTCAATCTAGAACAATCTGACCTGATATGGTCGGTACTACCACACTCATAACATGCTCTAACACTTGGGTTTCTAGCATTGACGGGATTTACATTTCTCGACACACCTCTACAATCCTTTGCCAAATGACTCGGGCGGTTATAGTTGAAGCATGTGCGACAAGGCCCTCTGGGTGCATGGTAGGAGTTACAGATGGTACACTTGGTCCAAGTACCCATATTATCTCTTCCTACAGGGTTTATAATGGTAGCAAAAACATTCCCAGCCCTAGTCCTCTTATTATCATCCCTACCATTCTTATCCTTGCTAGTTTCCCCCATATTTCCTCTTTTCTTAACTTTCTTAATTGATCCATTTCTCACAGCCTCATCGGTCAGTGCACCAGAAATCTACATAGCCTTCTGCATAGTCTTTGGCTCTGTTGCTGCCACCATCCTACAGATTTGTAAAGCAAGGCCATACACATACCTCTTAATCATCCTACTATTTGGGGTTACCAAATGCGGAAATAACCTCGCCAACTCATGAAACCTATCAATATACGCAACATGGACAACCCCGACCATGGCGTGATTCCACAATTTAGATTCCAACTTTTGCATCTCATGACTAGGACAAAACTCTTGTATCATCATAAACTTAAATTCATTCCATGACATACTAACAGCAACTTCCTGGCTTAGCGTGCGGATCTAAGAGTTCCACCACGTTAAAGCCTTACCCACAAATGAACCAACAGTGTATTTCACTTTTTGCTCATTACTACAACCACTCATATCCTGTACGTTCTCCATTTTCTCGATCCAACGAGTAAGAACTACAGCACCTCCCTTACCATCATATTACTTAGGGTTACAAGCTAAGAACTCCTTATATGAACAACCTACCCGGTTGCCATTCACTAACACATTCCCAACGTTCTCATGAACGTTCTCATTAACCACATTACCATTCTGATTTCCAACATTTCCTTAGTTACTAACCTGAGCTAGCATGGTAGGTAAGAGGTTCTGCAATTGTTGGGCAATGATCGTTGAGAAGTCGGGTGCACCCCCATTGGCTCCCTCTACATTCCTATTGACTCCCTCTATACCTCCATTAACTCCCAAACCCTGGTCATTTCCTTGACCATTCAAATCCTCAACACGCTCATCATTACCTTCCCTAGGTATTCTACCCCTTTCACCTCTTCCAACCCGTACACCCGTTCCTCCTCCTAATAACTCGGAAGCAGGCCAGCCAGCACTTCGGGTCCTCATCCTTGGTGGCATTATCTATACGAGGGAGAACATAGGCAACGTTAGGTAAGTGGGAAGACTCGCATATATATAGAATATCTTACTATATATAACCAGATATACACATAACTCCACCCTACGGTGTCAACATCGATTTATGTAAACAACATTACTAAGTATGAGTGAGTTGTGATACGCTTATAACTACGTTGGCCACCGTACTTTTATTCGCATCCTTTCCCCGTCATATTCAATATTGAGCTCACACATTTCAATGACTGACATAACTAAAGCACCAAGCCGTGAACATATAAAAGCAAACAAAAGCGGAACACCGCGCACATAGATCCTATACGCAACTAAACAACAGATCTTAGGTTATAGTCTAGGCCAATCCACCTAGTTCTCTATAACCTTGGTTCTGATTACCAATCTGTCACACCCCGATAATGGCGGAAACTCGGAAATGCAACATAATGATAAATAATAACACAAGATACAAAATATAGAAAACTACATTGCATAAACTTCAAGTGCTATAAAGACCATCAACCTCGAACAACCTCGAGTGATGTCCCAAATCGCAACTAAAATCCATAATCTCTTACAATTATTCAAATGCCCCCACAGGGGTCCATAATCCAAACTTAATCTAAAACATCCAATTACTAGAACCAAACAACAAGCAAGCAAGACTTCAAACGAAATTTCACTCGGGATACTTCTAAGTCTGCTATAACAATCACCAAAATACTATTCTTTCACTTCACCTAAAAAAGATACTCGAAAACGTCAACAATAATGTTGGTGAGCTCGTAGGTTTGACCTTAAACCCAAAAGTTATGCCAATATTTCAACAGTGGACAATAATGCTATATGACAGTGAATATAAGCAAACAACCTTAGCATCATAACTAATCAATAACCATATGTCACTTATGCACCTAAAAGGCCTACCAGCTGGAGCACTAAAATTAGAGCATGACCACACACAAACCTGTGTAGGCGTACCCATCTGCTCTAATAACCACACAATTACTGGGTAGGCGTACCCATCCGATCCAAACAATCATGCAAATACTAGGTAGGCGTACCCCTTCGATTCAAACAATCATTCAGCACATAGTATTCACATAGCAGTCATAAGCACATAAATTGTCCCAAAAACAAAATCACATTTCGCACAGATTAATTCAAAACATTTCAAAACACATTTGAGTATCATTTTTCCCCAACGGAAAAACCAATAAAAAGTGGGGCTACGAGAAC
This sequence comes from Tanacetum coccineum, assembly GCA_026074375.1. Classification (NCBI taxonomy): domain Eukaryota; kingdom Viridiplantae; phylum Streptophyta; class Magnoliopsida; order Asterales; family Asteraceae; genus Tanacetum; species Tanacetum coccineum. The sequence continues at coordinate 1,591 of BQNB010138116.1, read as the reverse complement.
TCATCTCAAGCAAGTCTTTAGCAACCAAATCTCAATCACACAAGTAAATGCAATGACGCCCGCACACGACCTAGTCCAGTTAATTTCCCAATTTAATCTTCCAATTCCAAAACAATTTTCACGTTTGATGCATAGAGTTTAGACGCGTTGTACAATTACCCAAAACAATTTAGTGGTGTGATGGTTGACGACATATTTCCACAATCATATCAATCTCATTACCCGATAATACATACTTATACTATTTAGAGAAAATAGATAAGTAATATAAATAAATATTTATAATTAATAATTATAATATATTTCGACATGTCCATTCGGTAAACCTTAGTCGCTTCAAAATAATCATAATACGGTTAAAAATGAAACGTTTACCCATACTAAACACATTAGAGAAGTTTCGAGAAAAATTATATTTTTCGTCTTTTAGTGAATTTATTAAATAAATAAAATAATTAAATAATACTTTTTTATTTAAAAATCAAAAATCATGTTTTTAGAAAAATTTCTAAGTATAAACTTTTTACGAAATTTCGACATCACCCGTACGCTCAAACAACGTTTTGCAAGGTTTCAAACCTTATTTTCAAAACTTTTCATAAATTCGACACTTTTCGACAAAATTTCATATTCTCAATCTTTAACGTTTACTAAAACGTTTTTCCCAAAATATTGTTCCATATCACTTCGTAAACACATTTTCACTTTCAAAAGTCCATCAAAACTCTCATAACGACTAAATATCGCTTGTTGGGCTTTAAGGCCCAACAAGGGTCCATTAAGACATTTGTAAGTCCAAAATACGATCCAAGTCCAAAATCAAGGTCCATTTACATATATAAGTATATACTTATATGTAGAAAATAATCCAGACCACAATAAGCCCTCCCACTAAGCCACGGCTTGAATAGATTTATTGGGTCGCGAGCCCATAAGCTCCAAAATACGTATATTAAGCTTTAAGATAAACTAATAAGCTATGTATCGCCTTTGGTTACTACCATAAGCCTCAAAAATAGTCTACAAACATACGCCATAACACAAAATAATCAAAAATTACTTCCCTAGTGATCTTGATGAAAGACGTGGCCTATAAGCCTAAAATAAGCTAAGAATTGCTTAAAAATAAGCCCACAAATAAGCTATACAACTATTATTCAAAATAAGCTATCTAGAAACATATGTTATTCAACCATCACGACCACAACATCAAAACTACAAAAACCCTCTTTTTCCTTTTTACCATACACGAACCAAACACACCCTTTTTTATTCATTTCGCTTTCAAAAATCGATTTTCACAACGATCAACTTGTAAAACTAACATCTATGCATCAAAATAAACCCAAAAGGACAAACGAAATTTAAATTTGAAAAATTACAAGAAAATCTTCAAATTTGTAGATATCGACACGAACCGGACAACCCAAATGTTGTTTAAATGAATACCCAAACACTCGTATCAACCCGGAGTATCACGTTCTCGATCAAAGTTGGAAAATTTATGATGGGTTATTGTTGGTGAGGGCGGACGAACACAAGCACACACACTTAAGTGTGTGTTTTATTTTTTTGATAATGAATGGATAAT
>BQNB010138115.1:0-17753 GCA_026074375.1 Tanacetum coccineum | reverse complement strand
TGGTTAATTAATGCTTAACGAGTGCTTAGCAAGAGATTAAAACCCCTAGAAACTAATTAGTAAACCAAATGGCCACTTTCGAGTCACATTGAGCTTGACAGCCCACTATTGGGCCCAACAGGCCTAACAGGCCATGGCGATAGGGTCCACGACTTATTAATAAGCTCCATGAGCTTATTAATAGGCCTAATAAGCTTATTGGACCTATATGGATCCTAATGTACCGTAGTAGCCTAAGTTGGATCATGTTATAAAACCTTAATGGACCCTTTGAAACATTTTAGGTTAAGGTTATTGGGCTCACAAGCCCAATAAGCTCAAATAAGCTCATCGGAGCTTATTTTTTAGCTTAACAGTTTCACATAAACTTATATAAGCCAACTGAGTGCTTATGTGCTTTTAGAATCTTAAATGGACCATTTATTTTCTTAATGGGCTTTAACGAGCCCAATAAGCTAAAATAAGCTTATCCAAGCTTATTTATAAGCTGACACATCTTATGTAGCTTATTGGAGTCTAATGAAACCTATTGTCACTTGTTAGAACTTAATTGGGCTTAAAATGTAATTTTTTCAAGTTAAGGGGCTAAAAGTGTCAAATTGTAAACTTAAGGGTTAAAACTGTCAAAACTGAATTTATAAAGTTTAGGGACTGTTTTGTCACTTCTAAAACTTAAGGGGCTGTTTTGAAAGTATAAGGACCTAAAGTGTAATTTTTGTAAAGTTGAAGGACTAAAGGTGTAAATGTGGAAACCTAGGGGTTTAAAATGTAAATATTATATTTTCATAAACATAGGGACTGTTTTTGTAAATATAGAAAACCTAAGGGTATTTTATGAACGAAAGTGATTTTAATAAACACTTAACGAATCGGACAAGTTATAATATTTATCGGATATTATACAAATTAAAACACGACTTAATAAATATGTATATTTATTAATAACGTTTATACATATACTTGAACGTGTGTAATCGTATACCTTCCCAAGAGCCAACAAGTAAAGACAAATACAATAAACATGTGCACCACCACACAAGTGATAACAGTATATATAAACTAGCAATTTATTGTAGTTTATGCATTAAGTCGTTAGCCTAAACTTGTAGAGTAAGACTAGGTCGTATTTACTTAGGTATTTGACAGTGAGATTCATTTGCCATACTTGGATATATTTACCATTCACAGGGGACTACCTACTAAGGTGAGTTCATAACCCCATGCTTTACAATTATTTAAATGTTTTACATCTTTGGGGTGAGAACATGCTTTGTTTTACAAATTGGACGCAGGGGTACATTTTATACAATGATTACGTGTTTTGCCTAAGTAGCGATAACCCACTGAGCCCTTTATCATGAACTATCAATTACTAGATTGTAAGCGCGAGTGTTATAAATAGATCTATTTGGGATTGATATCCCCGTTTGGGTGAGTAGCGCTCACTATGCTGGTTTGCCGGACAACAAATGTATACCATGTCGGATTTAGGATGTTGCGGGTTAGAACATCATTCAGGGGAAAATGTTAGCAATTTATTGCATTCATACATGGCGAGCTTTAGTGTCATGAGCTTAGAAAAACGTAATTACTTTTTATGATGTTTGCATCTGTTGCTTAATCATATACTTGGATGTAAAAAATTTGTTGCTTAATCATATACTTGGCGGTCTTTGGAGAGAACATGCTTGGATGTAATTACTCTTTAGAGAGAACATGCTTTGTTTACATTGGCGGTCACTCTTTGGAGAGAACATGCTTTGTTTACATCTTAGGGGTGAGAACATGCTTTGTTTTACAGCTTAGAAAAATGATGTTTACATTGGCGGTCACTCTTTGGAGAGAGTCAATACTAAAGATTTGGGTCGTATTACATTTTGGGAACATTTGTTATAAACCAAAATCTTTACTTATATTGTCGAACAATTTGAAGCCATGAGCTTATGTAATGAACAAGTATTTTGTTAATCCAATGTATCTTTTTAAAACGACACGTTTAGTGGTCGTTCTCATATCTTGTGCTATTGATCTATGAAGTAACGCCCTCGGATATTCAATATTCCGCTGCAACTCAGATTTGGGGGTGTTACACTAACTACCTTTACTTGTACTCTTGTAGTTACTTTAACATTGTATAAATTTATTAATGTACACCATTGTATTAACTATAATGAGTTTTATCCAGAATATTAGTATTATTACATCCATTTGAATTGATACTTTACACTTAGCAACTAGCAACTGATAAATGGACTTTAATCTAATAGGTAGCTAAGGTGTAACAAAACAAACGTTGGGGTTATTCCTAAAGAATTGCTCTATTGTTTTTCTAAGGTATCTTACTCTTAAGATGAGAGTAAACAAAGGGTTACACGGGATTTAACTAACCAGTGTAGTTAGTTAATAAAAACAACAATAAGCTTTTTGAGTGTAATCTTAGAATTTACCAATTTAAACAAGTAACTCCATCTAAATCCATAAACTCAGTATTATCGTTCTCGAATAATAACCAATCAAGTTTTAAAGTCCTACAACATCACTGGCACACTCAAATTTATGAAATTTGAGTAAAACATTAGAAAAGATAAGGTTAAATCCTAACAATATCTAATAAGGGTTATTGGTTGCAGGTTTATGTAACAAGTAATTCACAAAAGTATGCTTGAATTTTTTTAAATTTAAGCATAATTTAAGCATTTTATGTGAAAAATAGGACAAGTAATACATTCTAATTCCCATCCCCCTACTTGAATTATACAACATCCTCGTTGTAAGATAAAACATTAAAAACACGGAAAATTAAAACAAAAATAAGAATGAGAAAACTCCCCCTATATTTTTGTATTTTTTGATCGGTAGATTATCCAAAGTTGAGTTACAATAATCTGTGTTCTAAAGAGGTCCTAATCCGTAGCACGAAACATCCACAAAAAATCAGAATTCCAGAAAATAGCATGTCCCACCAAATCTTTTCGTTCAGAAGGTTTCTATATTAAGCATAAGAAAACAAGTGCAATTTCTTTCTCCTTGTATTCGCTGGTTAGACTCGAAATAAAATCCTAAAAACTGTACAGGAAGTCGATAACGCCCATATCCATACCCCTAAGATACGCTGTATTGATACCTGTGCAAATACATTGTATTCGTTAACGATACGCCGTATCGACTGTGCTAAAAAATAAAGACTGGATAACATCAAGGTCAATACCCGTATCATGGGGTTTAGATCCCCATATAACAGTCTGGAAAGACAGAAGCCGTCGATAAAACAAAATTAAAATACATTCCGGTTTGTCTCCCTAAGCAACTTTTTCTTTCAGCTAGTCTTTAAGTTAGACTTTTTCCTTTCAGCTTCTTCACACCATCTCATGCACGCTTATGTGCCCGCGTGTGAGCCATTCTTCTATCTTCGCATCTCAGACATATTCGGGCCCTAAGTTTAAGACCACTGCCAGAACTCTTGAACATTTGTCCGAGTGCGAGATCCCATTCATCTTATCTCTTCACTCACCTTTTAGTAATTGAGGGATCTATGTTGCATTGTTCATGTAGTGTGGCGTTTAAACCTCGTATGTGACCGTACCCTTTGGTAAGAACATCTTCATTACCATTGTAAATGTAATCATATCCTTCAAACCGTCGTGCATATAATCCTGAACTTCTCTTAAAAGCGGTTTTGCCAAAATAACATCGCCCATTCCTTTATCACGATAAGCATCCATATCTTCTAAAATTGCAAAATCTGTTAAGATAGAAAAAGTTCCAACAAAGATAGGTATGTTCATTAAGGCTCCAACTACATTATTTCCCTTGTATTCCAATTTGTCCTTCATTATAGAATTATAAAACTTTTTGGACATCACATTTACGTACAAGATAGAAACCAATTACCTGTTAAAATTCAAACCTATCATGCAAGAAAACTTCAAGTTGTAGGCACAATCAATACGGATCTTCTTATCGTGGTCGCAATCACTAGGATATCCAAAAACTTTGCTAACCATTCTAGCATCATTCCTAGCTCTAAATTCCTCAACTACCTCACCATTCCGTCCAATGGTGGGCATAAAAATCATCAACTGATCTCTCCTAGCTCTAAAGGTAACATTAAGATCGTTAGTTCTATGTAATCTCTGAAATTAATGTTTTAATGATCTATTGAACACCAAAGTCTCTCCCCATTAGCCTAGCGTTCCTAAATAAAGTTCCATTTTTCCTCTAAGCTTAATATGTAGACCCACTTATTAAAACTATTAGCAGGTTTACCACTTTGAAAATTATTTTCTCGTCCTAACACCTCAAAGTAATCTTCCTTTTAAACATCAATCTTAGCAAGCGAAGACCACAATGGTCCATCCGAGGATCAAGGGCACTTTGATATCCTCGGGCATATCAAGAATTATAAAATCTATGGGGAAAACAAATTTACCAATACCTACTAGCACGTTTTTAGCAATTCCTTTTGGATATTCACGGTCCCTATCTGCAAATTCAATGTCAAACTTATGTGAGCTAATTCGCCTAAACCTAAGTTAAGGTAGGTCCAGGGAGAGGCATGACAACTTACCGCTACTCCCTAAGTCAAACAAGGGCATTACTAAATCAACATTATTAATATAGCAAGGGTAAAGTAAACTTTCCCTAGGTCCTTTCTTCTTCTTCTTTCGGGGTATGGATTTATCGATATGTAAACTCCCATATGATATAGACTTCTGAAAATTGCGGTCCATATGATCCCTTATTTTCTTCACAATAGCAATCATTCAAACGACTTAGAATGGATTGCGATAGTCCTTGTCTCTTACATCCAATGTATTGGTTATGTCTAGTGGATACCGGTTATTGGTGGATCTAATACGACGTATCGAGCTTTGCATAGCTTCAACAGTAAGTCGAGAACGACTTGACATCGTCTCTTCGGTTAGTTTAAGTGAGCTCGGTAAACTTCCAAACAAATCCTTTTCCTGTATACCGTGCCTTCATTTGCCCAAATTAGATCTCCAATGGTAGCAGCCGTTGGAAGCTTGGATCTCTTAATCAAATTGGAAGTTCTCGTTATTTCTTTTGTTGATTCCCCTATAAATTTGCATAGGTTTTCTTCCATAGATTCTTCGTTCTGGTATGAAAGGGTTTTGCATTGTGCTTTGATAGAACCGGAGCAGTGCTCTATATCCCCGCTCATTGAAAAGGTGCACCAAAGTGAGTTAAGTATGCCTCTTCGAGGTTTTCCCTTCTTCCCTTGATGTGCAATCTTTTTTGTAGGTGGAACCTTTACTTGTTCATATCCGAACTTGTAGCAACATAAACTTTTCATTCACTTTCTTGATCTCTTCCAAGATTGTTGAGTTGTGCTTGTATTGCTACTAATCCATCAGAAGTTTCAGTACTTCTGGTCCTAGATGTTCCATTGTGCCATTTTTGAGAGTATTCAGCCATTTCTTGGATGGCTACTTTCGCATCAGCAACAGTCTTCGATGGTATGGCTCCTCTTCTAGTTGGAGTACATAATCCATTATAGAACAAGAACTACCTCCTGCATCTTTGCTAAATAGTGTTGAGGACACTTCATCAAGAGTTCTTTAAATCGCTCCCAAGATTGAATGAGTTTTCATCCGGTTCTTGCTGAAAGTTGTTGATCTCCTCCATTTTCTTTGCAGTACGAGTAGGTGGGCAATATTTGCTTAGAAACTTTGTCTTCAGATCTTCCCAAGTTGTAATCGACAAGATGGGGTTTGTTTTAGCCAACGACTTGTTGCTCCAGTTAAGGACATAGGAAATGCTCTAAGCATCACTTGGTCTATAGTTATATTAGGGATATGGAATAAATTGACGATCTCAAGAACTTTTTCAATGTGTTCGTTCGCATCTTCATGATCCGAACCACTAAAGGTGTTACTACGTAGTTCCTTAAGAAATTGGCCTTTTAGTTCAAAGTTATCCTTGTCCTCGATTTTAGGTTTAGCAACTCCCGATTCATAGTCGGCTCGAGTTTGCTCATTTATGCTCCATAGTTTCCGCCATTGGTTCGCAACTGCCTTCCTCTGAATAATCTTCCTTTGGTCAGAAAATAGATCAAAATCAGCGATCACGATTCGTCAAGACTTGGAGTGTCTTGAAGTGATTGCACTAGATGATCGAATCTCTTATTCTGGTTCCTTAAAGGCGTAAATAGTTTTCCCTAGTGAACTTCTTGTCATGCACTAACCTGAAAAACAGGATAAACAATCCAGTAAGATGGGCTTAGTTAAAGAAAACACACATATACGAAAATCGAATGTGAAACCAGATTCTGTTTACTGAACCATATAACAATACGTCGTTTATTAATTGGGAACTTGAATACGCCGTAAAAATCTTTTGAAAGAATACGCTGTTTGATAAGAAACAGTAGATACGCCGTATCCTGTGGGAGTGATACGCCGTATCCGGTTTTCGACTAGAACATGTATTAGAAAATAATAATTTTACACAAACAATTAAACCTAAGCAAATTTACAAGTCAAACATATATACGGAAAAATACAAAAATTATACAGAATTATACACTAATCTAAATTACCCTAATCCTAAGGGTTAGATCTAATCTAATGTTAAAAACCAAAATACAAATCAGAAATCAAGATTGAAATTTTTCACTCTCCGACTAACGCCCAAAAACTTGATTGTGTCTTGTTGTATGTGTAATTATGCTTTCAAGTTTACTTAATTTACATTTTTGCCACCTTACCGAAAACAACAACTTTAACAGTAGTGTACCCGTCAAATAGGATTTTGTTAGTAAGTAGATTGTCGATCACAAGAGCGAGAACCTATCTTTAGTTTATGTTGAAAACCTGAATTGTAGGCTTCATAGATCATTTTGCCCCATCTCCAATCTAATATCATAAACCAATTTTGATCACGCGAGCGGAAATCTACAAAATGGAACAACAATGATTATGACAAGGTTTTTATTCAAAACTAATAAACTAAACTATTCGACTCTTAATCAGTCGATTATAAACTATATACATAAACTAATAAGCTAACTATTAGACCTCATTGGAGAGATCACTATGATGATAATTAATACTAGATGCTACCCCTCTTTATATATCTCGAAGGTTAGGGTATACAAGACAAGATAAGATCAAATATAATTAGAACGATAAATCACATTAAATACTATTTACTAATCTTCAATCAGTATTAATGTTGATCGTTATCTTTTAGCTGAGCAGTAAATACTGTTTGACTTAATCTTCAATAATCATTGTAATGTTATTCCACTTGTCTTGTAGGTCCGCCATCTTAATATGTTTTATCATATCAACTCAAAGTATAAATGTCCCAACAATCTTCCCCCCTAGTTTATAATGACAAAAACCAATAAAGCATAACTTCCCCCTAAAGGCTAAAATAGATGAAGAACTTCCCTCTGAATCGCATGCTACCTCTATCCCTTTTTGTCATATCAAATAGGATTGCATGGGAATGTAAATAAACAATAAGCTTCCCCTTAACATGTTTACATCATTTGAATCTGGACTTAGTAGGCTCCAAGCAGGCAAATTATCATGAGAAAAATGAATATATACGATGTGTAAAGAAGTTAAATTTCCCCCAAACTTGTGTCCTTAATATCCTGTTTTATCCATAGACGTCGAGTCTCATACACTGCTATGGTTATAAGTAAGACCCTATGCACTTGACAAAATCACATTCCTCTATTAAAAGATACACTAAGCACAAAACGAACTCCTTAAAGTGATAAGCAAAATACGTAGTAAACATCAATAAGTAATCGTACACCTTTGCTAATTCATCAAAGTCTTCGTCACCGCTTATAAATCATTAGCAACTTAAGATTTGCATCTTCCTGGGAGATAACTTCACCATGAATTTCCAATTGGCTGATGAGTTTCTAAAACCTATCATATGTTTTATCCAGTCCTTCAGATCTTGATGCAGTAAAATTCTCATATTGTTGCTTCATAATGGTTTTCTGCATTTTCTTTGATTCTTTGTTGCCTCCAAACCTGGTCTTGATTGCTTCCCACAAGGTCTTTGCATCCTTGATTCCATGAAACTTTAATAGGTGCTCATCAAGAATGGCCAACAATAGAGTGCTTTTTGCTTTCAATTCATTCTTTCTTGCTAGCTGTTGTTCAGCAGTTTTGGGAGGAATGTGACCTTCAGTACTAGCTGATGCAATAGCAGGTGCATTACCATTCATAATAACCTCCCAAAAAGCATAATCAGTGTGAGTAAGGTATTGCTCAATTCTCATGCTCTATAAATCATAATCTCCAGTTTTAAGTACTCGGAGTTTTAGTGCATACACTGTTTGGGTAGTTTCTGACTGTGATTCCATCTTCTCTTTGATTATGAGATCTTATGTAGATATAGTGTTCTTCTTATTTAGAGTTTCTCAACAAGCTCTGATACCACTTGTTGATCCCTTCTTGACAGATGTTAGGAAATATTGTAAACAGACTTAATACTGTTAGTATTAAAGTTAAGTCTGTTAGTTATAGTTAGTACTGATAGCTGAATAGTTAGTACTGTTAGTATAGAAGTTAAGTCTGGTAGAGCAAGTTAAGTCTGCCAGCATTAACTTAAGTCTGGTAGTATTAAAGTTAATACTGCTTGGTCAGACATTTAAGTCTGTTGTAATTTTAGTAATAGTTATCAATTTAGCGTTGATTTAGGAAGAGATAAGTATTATCTCTTAACGCGTTTAGGGTTCCTTAAGCCTATAAAAGGAACATAGAATAGTATTGTAAACATGAGTTGATTGAGTATTCACAATCAAATAGTAATAGTAATAGCAATTTTAGTATTTGTTCTTGTGTTCGTCTTGGTATAAGTATTGATATTCCGCGTTAATATTTATATTCACAGTCATTGTCTCTTATAGTATCTTTGGATTTATTCAAAGGACTATAAGTCATTCAAGGCTCATTCAGATCCTGTTTATAAGGACCTACATAAATCAACCAAAGTCCAAACCTTCTATAATTTAAACTGTAGAAGCTTATCCTGCATTACGTCTATCCAGCTTGGATCTGTCGAAGCTTGAATTACCTTTTTGGGTTCTACTTGTGATAGAAAACAAGCAAATATACAAATATGAAGGTCTTCATGAGTTTTCCCTTTATAAACAGCACTAATAAACTCTTGTTCATTTGAAGTCTTTGTCATTCTCCTTGTCTGTACACCATACTGCACATCTCCAATCACATAATCAAGTGAATGATCTTTATGGATTCTTGTATTTAGAGTAGAAGGAACTGGATATGTGGTAGTGATGTTGCTCATATCCACTTCTGTTTCATCACCAAAGAAATTAGCATGTGTGGCTTCAAGTGTAGCATTATCTCCTAAAGAAAACATGTCTGGTTCAGTTTGAGAGCCATTTGACCTAGCAGTAGTAACTGTTGGACTAACAATATTAATATTTAGACTACCATAGTTTATATTGTCAACTGGACAATAACTAATACTTAGACCCATTCTAATTGATATCTTTAGAACTATTTTTTTAGGCCTCTCTTGATTATCTATTCTCAACTTTCTTTTCTTAACACCATCATCCATTCTTTCCAGCATCACTATAAGTTTGTTGGTTTATCACATTACTAGTATTCCTTGAAGAAGAATCAAACTAGTGAACCATCTTTCTACAGTGGCATCAATAAATGCAGTTTTAGCTAGAACCTGTCTCCAGTTGATAAGATATGACGTGGCACCAATAACTTTTTCTTCGTACCTATCAAAATCCTTAGATAGTTTGTACTTTGCCATACAACTGGCACATAATTCATTAATTTTGTCAGAACATCAATATCAAACAGCCACTTTGGTCCATCACCTGCAATAATAGGCTTTATCTCTCTAAAAGAACCTAATATGCACAACTTTCTACTTACTTTCTGGATTCTAATGTTGTATACCCTAAAAGCCTTTACTATTCTAATGAGTAGTTCCAAACACAATTTTTTTTTAACAAAGAATCCTCATCTCTGACTTTCCATCTATACTTGCCCAATCAAAATAATCTAATGTAATAAGAATGTAAACTCTGACACCCAAATGGTTCCTTATGAGTCATCAGAGCAAGTGTTCTACCTCTAAATATATCATAGGGGTCGTGTGTTATGTAAATGCTTAACTACAAATACCCTACTCTTTATGCGCATAGCAAGAGCAATATTATCTACTTCATTCCAACAATGTAGTCTAGGGTCAACTTAGAGTCAGCTAACATGGTTCTAGCAACCTCAAATTAGTGTCCTCTCATTTCCTTCTCTAACAACATGATTTGCTAGGAATCATCTAGCTAACAACTTAAATTATTCCCTACTCTTAATTCCTTTCTTTTCACAAAACTCACATCATAACTCTATTTTACTTACTCTGTTACCATTGTCACATTCTGATATCTTTACTTTCTTATCAAACTAGATTTTCTATCTCAGTTATAATCTTTTAAATGAATTACCACTAAGTCCTCATCCTTAGAATGCAAATAAGAAAACCAAGTAAATCTGCTATCTGCTATAATCATCAGTGACAACTAGACAATATTTCTTATTCATTAAGCTGCTTACAAAAGTTGGACCAAACAAGTCCGTATACAACATGAATAAAGGATGAGTAATAGAGTTATGAATATTGGACTTACAAGAGGCTTTGTGTTGCTTTCTCTTAAGAAAAAGCAACGCAAGTTTGGTCATTTTCAAAACCTTTTACTGGTAAACCTCTCACAAGATTTTCCTTAACAAGTTTATTAATGATTTTAAAATTTACATGACCTAGCCTCATATGCCATAGCATTGATTCATCAAGTGTGGCCTTTGCAACAAGACAAGTTAAAATCTCTTTAGGAACAATATTCTTCATATCAACACTGTACATATTGTTCTTTCTAGAAACTTTAAGTAAAACATGACTTTCATCAGCTAACTTAAAGTCAGGTGACAGAACAAAACATGCGGTGTCAGTAAAAAAAACACTATTCTTTTTGTCACACATCTGTGAAACACTAAAAAGATTAAATTGTAACTCCTTGACAAAGTACACATCCTCAAAATAAAGCTTACCAGTTTTAAGAGTTCCTTTACCAGTAATTTTCTCTCCTTTAGCTCCTCCCCCAAAGGTAACATATCCTCCATCAAATTTCTCGAATAGCGTTGAGGGTGCTCGATATAATATTTAACGAGTGGTGAGTATTTAGGGAATCACAATTTTAAGAATTGATACCGACGTTCTAGTATATATTTATATAACAATGTTCATAACATATGTACGCAAGTCCGAAAAGACTGCATTTACGCTACACGCAACAAGAGCGTATATAAACACTTCGCGGCAACACGCTTGTAAAAATCCTCATATATATATATAATCCGGATCGATTGAGAAGGTTTTTATTTTGAGACGATTGAGAAGGTTTTCAAAAATGATATATTTTTAACTTTGATTCAAGTTTTTCAAGCGTGAAACTCATTTTAATGTGATTATAATTCAAAATGTTAAAAAAAATTCGAATCAATGTTAAAAATCTCTCATTTTTGCAATATAAGTAAAATACTAAATCTTCTATACAAATTTAAGGAATCATTACCATAACTCGATTTTAGCAATAATTGGTAAATCAAATTTGTGATTTATAACTTTGATTTACTATTAGATGATGTTTATTTGTGAATCAAATAAAAAAATATGAATCAATTTGCTCAAAAGTAGATTTCTTAATCTTCTCAAAATAAAAACCTTTTCAACGGAACCGGTGCATATATATATATATATATATATATATATATATATATATATATAGTATGGATCTAGTGAGAAGTAAATTAAAATAAAAAGTGGTGAGAAGTGACTAAAATCACACATTTGAGATGCAACGACTTGCATTAGATGCATTTCTATTCATCTAGATGCAACATTTTGAGGTTCGAAAGTTAATTTGATGTGTAGATGGTGCAAATTGATTTTCATGATTTTGACACATGTAGAGGAACAAAAAACAAAAGAAATCATGAAATGCATCTATGTATCTAATTAAAAACTAGAAAACACATTATGAAGCTTTATAATGCATCTAAGATTATAAAGATGCATCTAATTTAAGTTAATGCATCTCGGATATGCGATTATAGTTACTTCTTATCCTTTTTATTTTAAGAAAACTTCTCATTTGATTCTCTATCTATATATATATATATATATATATATATATAGGATAAATATCAAATAAAAAGACAAATATCCGTGAGAAGGATACATTTTTAAAAAAAAAAAGTTCTCAAAAAATTCTAAAAAAATTCCACAAGATCGGGTATATTGGTGCATAAAAAAACTGTGAAGGATGTTTTTCTAATTTTGAGTTTATATACGTTTTTTTTAATTTACAAAAAACGAAATTTTGATGCACAAAATATTTTTGATAAAAATATTTTTGATGCACAAAATTTTCAACTTGTTTCAATTTGATGTAAAAAAATTATGATGCAAAAAGTCAAAAGAAGTTGGGGATAAAAACGAATTTTTAAAGCACAAAAAGAGATTTAATGAAATTATGTGCTTAAAAAAATTTTGTGCATTAAAAATTCATTTTTTTGTGCATTAAAAAAACGAATAAAAACTCAAAATTAGAAAAACTTTCTTTACAAAAGTTTTATGCACCAACATACTCGATCTTGTAGAATTTTTTCAGAATTTTTCAAGATTTTTTTTTAAAAGATGTTTAGTGTATCCTTCTCACGAATATTTGTCTTTTTATTTTAACATTTCTCTCTCTCTCTCTCTCTCTATATATATATATATATATATATATATATATATAGAATCCGGATCGATTGAGAAAGTTTTTATTTTGAGAAGATTGAGAAGGTTTTTAAAAATGATAGATTTTTTTTACTTTGATTCAAGTTTTTTAAGCGTAAAACTCAATTTAATGTGATTATAATTCAAAATGTGTAAAAAAATTCGAATCAATGTTAAAAAATCTCTATTGTGATTATAAAATACCAAAATGTGTAAAAAAAATTCGAATCAATGTTAAAATCAATCTCTAGTTTTTGCAATATAATGTAAAATAAACTCACAAATCTTTTATACAAATTTAACTAAAAACAATACCATAACACCGATTTAACATGAATTTATGAATCCAAATTTACATTGATTTATAGCTTTGATTCACTATTAAAAGATGTTACTTATGAATCAAATTAAAAAATATGAATCAATTTGCTCAAAAACGTAGATTTCTCTACAAATTTTACTCAAAATAAAAACATTCTCAACGAGAACCGAGCATAAGTGTGTGTGATATATATATATATATATATAATATAAAATATTATATATAATATATATAATATAATATATATAATAACATATATATCATTAAGATTGTTTCATTCATAACCACTTTTTGTACAGACTTTTTCTAAACCCATTATAAAGACCATTAAATTGTTTATCAATAGGCTAAAAGTTGATTGTGGCAATTCTTGTTAAATAAAAAGCTATCAAATAAAATCTAATCAAGCGCTTTAGGGGTACTTAATTGGAATCTGATAAAGCATTTAGGGGTATAATTGGAAATTTTTAACTCTTTCATAAAAACCGTCCCATCTTTATAGGGTAATTTACTGTAGTTTTTTTTAATTTTACTCACAAATTCTTAATTACTCTCTCCCCCTTTACCCTAATAGCCACCCAAACAAATCCAACCACCCACCATTATTCTGGAAAAAAAATTGCAGCTAAAAGCATCCATGGTACTGGATCCCAAACAACCAACGTCAACCTTTCCACCCCCAAAATAAAATTGTTGACACCATTGTTTATAGATCTATTATTCAGAAGAAAAAAATACAGACACCCTCTTTTCCTCTTCGTATCTATTGATTTCCACATACCCTAGCCCGTCGCGAATCCACCATAACTGAGCCCACCATCAATTTTCAACATAACGATTGAAAACCGGTATGGTGGTTGTAAGAGAGGCGTCGTTGTTAAGAAGGAAGGCCACGCGGTGTTCATGCTTGGACAGTTATATGTTTCGAAAACAAAAACCGCAGATCTCATATTTATTACCCCTCTTGTTAATCTCTTGTTCTTAAACTGCAAGATGATTAATTATTTTTTTGCTAGTGACTGATCGAGACATACTATGGTTTTGTAGACTGGATATATGTGCTTCAAGTGTACGTGTACACCTCCTAGTTAATTGACTACTTTTTGCTATTTTGTCTATGTGCAGTTGAGGAATCACTATAAGTCTATAACCACTCCAATATGACGATCACTTATATTAAAGAATTGAATACATGTATGGCAAGATTAGTTATGTAACTTTTTTTACTGTTCCAGTTTGATTGAGTTTTCTTTGATTCAAATTTGTTATCAAACGTCAAATTTGAATCGAAACCATTGGTATGATATTGTAAATTTAAGAGTATTCGAATGATGCGTTTACGGTGCTTGTAGTTGTAATTTTTAAACATACTTTTACATAATTGGCGTTACTATATATGAATAGTACATAAGTGTTCTTTTAGCTGTTAAGCTTATTTGATAAAATTAGTTCTTTTTTTTGATTTTCTAGGGGATGACTCAATCATAGAAAAGACGACATGTGATGAAGATAATCAAATAATGCACTTATAATTTTAGAAGTTGTGCATTATATGTTATCGAAAGATGCGCATATATGTTCTTGCAAGGGTACTCATATATTCTAATGAATTTGAAGAGAAAATAAAACTTGTACATATGTTTTTGAAAGAGTGCACACATGTTTTGAACAACATGGATAATATATTTAACAAGTTGGATTTATATTTGAAATGTATTTCATTTTATATCAAATTTTGTTTATATATTTATGTTTTTGGTTTGTTATTTGTGTTTGAAATGTATTTCATTTGATATCAACTTTTGTTTATATATTTATGTTTTTGGTTTGCTATTAGCTAGTTTAGAGGTTACATATATATGTTTATGTTTTTTGTTATAAATTTCAAAGATTAAAAAATGTACACAAGAAACATATGTGTAGTTACCATATTAAGCAAAAAATGTACACTAAAAACATGAAATTTACAATATTAAAAAAAACATATATGCACTCATTTTTTTTTGAAAACATTATATACTCAAAAAAATATAAAATAAAAAAATTTATTTTTTATTCCGAAAATTAAAGGGTTTTAAAAAAACGTTTTTTAATTATAAAATTCAAAAAAAGACAATGCGTTTTGACTATTATACCCTTTTGAATTAAAAAAAATTAATGATACTAAATTTTAATTGGTTTAAAGTGGTTCTATAGGTTCTGTAAAAAAAATGGTTTTATGTTGAATGTGCCCATATATATATATAATGCAATTCCATGAGAATCGAGGAACCAGAGGTTGACCGACATCTAATAGCGCTATCCATAATATCTACACTCCTGAACAGTGGAGCGCACAAAGTACGTATAAATTGGCTAAGAACAGGAATGCAATGGGGGACTTAATGACGTGAGGGTGTACGAGGATCGGTACAACCCGACCCAACACTATATCTATGCATCTTACGTATTCATACAGAATACGCAAAGTCTCAAATGAACGTCATGCGTATATAAAAATAAGACGCAAAACCATTATTAACCAAGTCTTACATATTAGAAATATAATATGAAAAGGCCAACAATTTTGTGAAGTCATGCGTATATAAAAATAATAAGCAAAATCTCAATTTAATAAAGTCATGCGTATATAAAAATAATACACAAAGTCTAGATTTTGTAAAGTCGTGCGTATATAAAAAAATAATGCGCAAATTCATAGTATGGCAATTGACTGATTTAAAAATCAAGTCATAGTATGCAATATTTCCTAAAATAATGAGCAGTAAAGCAGAGATCTTGCGAATACTCAAAAACATTTATCAAGTTCAAAAATTGTCCAATATAGCTCAAAATATCCAAAATAGTTTGTATAGTCCAAATTGTTCATATAGTTCAAAACTTCAGATAGCTCAAAATGTCCAAATAGTCCAAAAAATCTAATATAAGTCCAAAGTAGTCCAAAGTAGTTCATAAAAGAGTAATAATCATGCACTCCACCCTAAAAACATATAAACATTTAAAAGAGAGGGGTCGTGAACTCACCTTTAACAAGCGATAGCAGTAACGAGAAATGAGCGACGAAAATTTGAGAAAAGCAACCTAAAAATAAAGTGTGTCTTATGATTTATAAATATTACACAACTAAATATAAATAAGTTTTAATAAAGCTTTTATATAGTTTAGCATTGTACTTTGAGTTTTTAAGTTTTTATAAAACAATTGGGCCCAAATCATAAAAGATACTTACAAGCCCAATATACATGGGCTGATAAAGATTTCCAGATTTTTATCAACTTCACTAGCCCATATCTCTCAATCCGTAAATGGTATCGGTTTGGTTCTTACGCCAACGAAAAGGTAAACGAGTCTCGACCACTTCGGTTTTTATAAAAATGTGGCCAAATGGTCAATTCACTAACAAGTACCAAAGCTATGATTTTCACATATTACTATGGTCTCGGGAAAACGGTCATATCTCCTAATTCGTAATTCCATAAGGGCCAATTCAAACGTCAAAATATAAGTTAGACAATCCTCTACGAGTTTTATTTTTACCCAAACCATAACTTATATACAAATTTTTAGTGTTAAAATCAAATGAAATTCAGTGTGAAATTTCCGACAACCATGACCGTTTATTTTCTAGTAAATTCACCAGTTATCGTCAAGCCGCGATTCACCTGGGGAAACGGAGCTAAAACACAGACCTATATCACTATATTTTTTTCTAGTCATCACAGTCCACGAAATTTTCTAGAATATCTCATTTAACCTACTGTTTCAAATATGTCTAAAATCCAATGATACAAATTAACTTTTATCAAGTTTCTTGTCCTAACTTTTTATGTATAATGCTAAAACTTTACAAATAACATATAGAATGTACAAAATACAATAAAATCTCAGAAAATAAATAATGAATATGAATAATTACTTGAGAAATAAAAGAAATAATGGTAACAATTTCCTTACAAAGAAAAGAGAAAATGAAGAAGATTAAAATACAAGAATCAAGCCAAAGATTCAACTAGCTTCATCAACCGATAATCAAAACCCTTGCGTGAACTCTTATGAGCTTCATCTTTGACCCAAAAAACATCATGAGATTGATTGTGTATTGGTGAGATTTGAAGTGATTATACCCAAGAACAAGCTAGAACACAAGGTAATTATCCTTTATGGATCAAGAACTAGTAAAAATCTCATGGTGATGGTGTTTGTGGGGTGATGTTAGACGACATAAGGAGAGAAACAAGAGTGGTAAAAGTGTTATTTTGCAAGAAATGTAAGTTAGATGAGTGGTTATGGTTGTATTGTTTCCAAGGCATGCAAAACCAATGGAACATGTATCCTCATGGAAGTATCATCAAGACAACTCAACATGGAGTTGGATTACACCATATGTGATGATATCCCACCACATTGACAAGTGTCTATGTGGCTGGGCATTTCTAGCAAGAAAAAGAGATGGATGTGCTAAAATTTTTGTGTTATTATTTATTTTGATAGGTATTGTTTAGGCTAATGGGTAAAAACGTAAAATATTATAAGATTTTAGACAGAACACGAAGAGTAAACATAAACGTTAAAAATAAGATTACAGCATATAGGATACTTATGAAAAATAATAAAA
>BQNB010138114.1:0-17753 GCA_026074375.1 Tanacetum coccineum | reverse complement strand
TCATAAAATGCATTTATAAACTAAGTTTGCTTTGACAAATGAGGTTGTAGACACTATAAATGATTATTAGTTTGTCGGTTATTCCATGCGAAGAAGTCGTATACGTGATTTGAGACCGTCTTTGTAAGTCGGATAATGGTATCAATATAAAAAATATGTATTTTCTACAGTGTTTATTAATGGTTTGAAATTTTATGGTGTTCACAATCACAAACTTACTTTGAAAGTAGGTGTTTTGATAATGCTTTTACGAAATATTGAATATTCGAATAGTTTGTGCAATGGAACATGACTACGTGTTTCTTGGTTAATGGGACTTGCTTCGAGGCTAATATAGTCAACGAAAGTCATTTAGGGAAGCGAATATTTATCTAGAGGATGAAAATCGCACCATGCCTAGCTAAACGTGTAATGTTAAAGATACAAAGGAAGCAGTTTCCCCGTGTTTGTATCTTTTGTTATGACGATTAAAAAAGCCACATACAATCTCTTGGGTAAGTAGGTTTGTATTCGTCATGCCCTGATTTTTTACACATGGCCAAACTATATGTTGACGTGTCTCACATTAAGAGCAAAAAAGGATTGAAGCTAGTTATTTGCAACAAAAAAGGCAACCTCACGATTAGCATGATTTGTCATTGTGCGTAGGTAATTTATATTTAAGTTTTACTATTTATATTTTGCCGACTTTACCTATTAACAAACACTAACGGGCAGTGTACCTGATCAATTATAGGTTTGTTGGTAAGTAGGGTGTCGATCACTAAGAGCGAGTGTCAATACTTAAATCTATCAGTATCTTAGTTATCTAAGTTAGTCCTAATTTATTCTATGTTATACCTAAGTTAAACCTAAACTAACACAAAGGGGGGGGGATTTCAGCCTGAGAGACTGGCACGAGTTTTGGTTTACCTAGACTGAGATTGGGCGATTAACACATACAAGTTTGACAATTAGAAGATAGAGAAGCAGTCAAGCCTATTGTAAGAAAACGTATTAACCATATCTAATCTAATAAAATGCAAGTTTTAGTTTATAAGTGCAATGATTGTCTTATCTCGTTGTTGATATATCATTCCTGGATTTAGGCGGTACTTCTTCCTAAAACCTAGATCTGACAATTCTGTCACAATTATCCATATCTGCATAAAGTACTCACGGTTGATTATAATCTATCTTAGAAGACAATAATGGTGATCTTATTGAATCATAGCTCATCGAGACTTTACTAACTTACTGCTTAACGGCTCTTTATATACTAGTAGTCCACTGTCCAGATCTTTACCCAAGGAATCATAACGTCATTTGTTGATCCTAGGTCACGTGCTAGTCCAACTTGTTCACTAAACCAAAGGCAAAGACAGGTCAATATGTGTGATCCTATTACTCTAAATACATAAATTGCAAATATGGAGAGCTATCCTGACATCTAGCTAATGCTCTATTTGTATTCCTAGATCCAGTTGAATGATAGGTCACATACTTAAGCACATAAATGAGTATAAATTGATAAACATAATCAACACACAACAAATAAGATTCAATCAAAATAAACATTAACCAAACATTAAATTATCATAAACATGGCTAATACCTAATAACCATTCTACCTATACAAATGTCATAGATGAACGATTAAGGTAAACGAAACAATAATGAACGATACCAAAAACCGAATGCGTATTTAATGTATAGAAATTACAGGGGTTTCCTATGGATTGAAGGGCGTTGCAAGACCTTCGTGGTTTCTCTTTTCTTCTAAAAGTCGAACCTGGTGGTTAATGCCTTCTTCTTAGTCTTCGGTATATTTTTTTGCACACTAAAATTCGTCATTAGGGTTTGGTATTTATAGCCTCGGGAATTAGGTCGGTACGTCATATTGAAAGAGTTCAATATAGCGTATTGGGGTTTCTTGGCGTGGGCTCCACGATTATTATAATCCAGAATATTCCAAGACTTATACTTGAATACGGCGTATGGATATCTTCTGGATACGGCGTATAGAATCTTCTCTTCGTGGATGTTGAGTGAAGTTTAGGGCACAGATACGCCATATCTTCCTTGATGGATACGGCGTATAGAATGTCAGAACATTGCTCTTCATAATTTCTTCGTTTAAGCTCCAAAATGCGTACCTTTTGATCAACTTTTACTTTTTGCTCGATAATTACTGCAAATAACAAATATAAGGAATTAAGTACCAATTCATGCATAAATAATGTAAAACGAGTAATATAGTTGGGATAAATGATGCTATAAAAGTGACGTTATTTGATATCATCAAATATCCCCCACTTGAATCCTACTTGTCCTCAAGTAGACTTTAGAAAACTTATGAAAATGTATCCAAAACTGAGGTTTAAGATTTTTCCTTTAAGCAACTTTTGGTTCAATTACTAGCACACAACCAAACACATCACGAAATAGGAAAATGAAAACACTCAAATCACTCATCTAATCTATGTGGTAACATTTAAGTAATTCGCTCAATTGGTCGGTCGTGACGAGTATTCTATCATAAGCTTGGCAAGGGTACACATCTCCACCACTAAAGCTAAGGAGTAACAAGTCTAAAAAGGTAAATTGGGTTGAGGTTTAAGGGTTGATCATTCTTTCTAATCTCTATCGATACCAATATTCCAGAAAAGGAGACAAAACCATAAATGCACGCTCAAATCCATGACTGCGACACTTGTGATTGCTCACTCTTTAACTCGAATAAGCTAAAGAATATGATTAGTAATCTTCACCAATAGTAGTAAACCAACAAGGGCGACAAAACCACATATACACATCCAAATCCATAGAATAGACATACATGATTGCTCACTCTCTCATTCGAATAAAACCAAAGGTTAGGATGAAGAACAATATAGGGTATGGAATCACTAATCCTTTTACCAACAGTAATACACCAAAAAGGGCGACAAAACCACATGTACACGAGCAAATCCATGCACGAGACACATGTGATTGCTCACTCTCTCATTCGAGTAAATCAAAGGTTAGGGATTAGGCATGAGGAATATATAATTGGTGTTAAATAAAAGAAACAAAACAAATAGATTAAGTCCGAACAAATAAGGAACAATGTTGCTAGTTACTTTCCTGACCATGCCGATGAAAAAGACACAAAATCATAGATTAACTCACGTTGTAACATGGAAACTCACGCTTTGGGTAGACACGAATTAGACTCATATATGTCGTGATCATACATACATGACTCGCATAAAACAACCTTAGTTGGCGTTCCTATAATGGCCAACTCCCAATCATCCATAATATACATACTATACAACAATAGTGTCTACCACTTAATACATGAAAATACACTAGTTGATTTATATTGCGACCAACTAAAAATAATATACAACAAAACTTTACATCGTTGGTTTATAACACGTACCAACGAATAATTGATCATTATAGATAATAGAATCGGTTAAGCTTAGACGAACCGATTATCTCACAAACCTCTCCTTTTTTTCTCTCTTTTTGTATTTTTCTGTTTTTTATATTTTTTAATCATAAAAATAAAAACAAAATTGGGTGTAAAATTTCACCACTTCATAAACATGATGAATATGGATTCTATTTCCGATCATACTAGTGAAAGTAGTAAACACACGAAAAATAAAAATACACTACTTTCACATTCCCATTGAATTGTGAAATTTCCCGACCTAACCATAGATAGAAAATACGCACACGAACACAGGGAATACAATACTTTACACAAAAGCAACTAGCGACTGAAATAGGACTTAATCTAATAGGGTAGGCTAAGGTGTAAAGGTGCAACGAAACAAATATTTGGTTGTGTAAGAAAAGAATGAAATAGCTCAGCGGGTTTTTCTAAGGGTATCTTACTCTAAAAATGAGAGTAAACAAAAGGGTTTATACGGGGGTTAACTAACCGATGTGGTTAGTTAATATCACACTATGTATAGGCTTTTTGGTGTAATCCTATAAATTTACCAGTTTAGAAAGGTCACTCCATCTATTAAAAATAATTCTTATTATTGTGGTCTCGAGTAGTATACCAAGCCAAGTTCTAAAGTTTACTACAGTCACTGACACACTTATATTTTTGTAGAATTTGGGTAAATATTGGGAAATGGATAACGCTAAATCCTCATAAATAGAAATTAGGGTTATGTGTGCGGGGTCATGTAACTAATAATTTCAACAAAATATGCTAAATTTTTTTCTTAAATTTGAGTATAAATTAGGCATATGAGTATAAATTAGGCATATTATTTGTAAAAATAAGGACAAGTAAGTGTTCTAATTCTCCTTCCCCTACTTGAAATATACAACACCCACGTTGTATAGATATAACATGAAAAACAAGAAATTAAAGAATTAGAACAGAAAACTCCCTTGAGATTTACTAGGTATGATCCTCCATATTGCGTATATGAGCAAGTATGTGTGTTGTAAATGTGTCTGGATACCAGCATGACTATGTTAGATCTTTAAAATATTCGACATATAACAGATTAACATTAAATTAAATCTATAGTCGTGTACGAATAAATAACCGAAGAAACAATAAGATCTAGAAAGTTAGACTTCACATATGACAATACAAATATCCCCTCTATACTTCCATTGAGGGGTGAGGATTCACAATGTAACATCTCATAGTGTGTGTTTCTCTTTCTCTCTCTAGAAACACACACTCTTCCCTTTCTCTCACTCTACAATTCAATAGTATGGCTTTCTTTCTATTTAATCCTTCTCAACCTTCAGATCATTGTAATATGGCTGAATCTTTATGGGTAAGAATTGGTAGCAGATCTTAGGAGGAATTCGTGTTCGTTGTTTGCTTATTTATAGTGTTTCATGGCTTATGTTTAAGCACATAAGCTCTCGACGTGTTTGGTTTGTGCCTATTTCCTCAACAAGCTCAAAACTTATTCTTTTTTTTTGTTTCAACTTATTTGTTGATGTTTAAATTAGCTTATTTCATAACCAAACAACTTTTTATGGATTAAAAGCAAAAGTTTTTGTTTTATTTTTCAAACCGAGAGCTTAGATCTTTTCGAATCATTTTCTAGCATATATGTTGTTTCTTTGGATCATCAACGTGTACTTCTATCATTTTAGTGCTTATTAGAAGCTCATTCAAGAAATAAACAACGTTTTTTAATCGAAATTTTTTGGGTTATTTGTTGAAGGCTGCGGTTTGTGTAAACACGTTGAATACCGCGGTTTGTGTAACCATGCATACATGGCGGTTTGTGAAACACTAGTTCCTACGGTTTTTGTAGTATAGTATTCTGTGGTTTGTGTCACTACAGGTGTTACCTTTCTGCCGTTTATGACATTTAGACGAAAACAAACTATGGCCAAATTTATGCATCCTGTGGTTTGTGTAATTAAAGGTCTCTGCGGTTTGTGTGATTTAAGATTTCTGTGGTTTGTGTAATCCTGCGGTTTGTGTAATCATGATGTTTATGTAATCCTGATGTTTGTGTAATCCTACGATTTATGCAAAGAATCCTGCGGTTTGTGTTCTGAGGTGTGTGACACATATTCATTCTTGCGGTTTGTGACATTTTATGAACAAAAACCCTACCAAATTTTTTCAAAACTCCTATGGATTATGTTTAATACAAACACCAAAGCAAAAAACAACAGTTAATCCTAAAACGATCATTAAAGATTCACTAAAAAGACAAACGACTACAGATTCAGATTAGAATAACAAGTGATCACGGAGTTGATTTGGTATCCCTTATTTGACATTGAAGTGAGTTTCACGAAGGCGTCTACTTATTTCATGATCGAGACTTCCTTCTACTTTCTACCCTTTTTCTTCAAACCAAATCTATTAATTGATGACTTGCTTAAGCACAGAAGGAATATTACTAAGACTTAGATTATCTAGTTATACCTGATGTTAGGAGTTACACTGTAGTACTCACGGGTTATAGCTATCACTTAAAGGAGTTATGTTGTAGTGCTCAGTGTCACACGCATATGTAGATGTGGATAGTTTCAAGAGGTGTTGTACTTCTTATACTTTTGATGTTGGGTATAGAGTACTTAGAGATTTAATCTTGCGTCATTCTTTAATCAACAACATTGCAAGCTTAAGTAACAAATTTGAGGGATGTTACTTCTTTTTCAAGTTTGGTATTTCAGGTTTACTTCACTATGTAGTCACACCAATAGCCGACAGAATACGAGGTTGGTAAGATAGCCAAAGAGTTTAAAGGTTGAGATGTAATCAACAATTCTCACGCGATATTATTGTGTTATTCCAAGACAATGGTACTTCACAGTCTAAGCAACATTTTCAAAGTTCTTCAACGAGATTCATAACTTTTCAAGATTTAGGCTGATGACAAGAACTTCTCGATTATATGAACGTACACGACAATGATGCTTCTGAGAGTTCGCAACCATCATGGGGGGGAATCGTGTACGTGGTGTTGTTTTCTAAGGGGAAGTAGGTTATTCTAATTTACTTAGTATGGTTTGTAAAGTATTCTACATATGTGAGAAAAATTGTTGCTGATTCCTTGCATGTACCCCCGAACAAATATTTACCAAGACCAAATGTCATGATACAGTATAGAAGCAGCATTAGTTGATGTGGTTGGCTGATTCTTCTACAAAATTCTGATGTGCATTTTAAATGTCAATGTTAGAAGATCGTTCAAGCTACATCAAAGTTTTAGAATCTGCTCAAGATACGAATGTTGGTTTAGGGGGAAGCTGATTCAAAAACTTCGCCAAAAAGGAGTCTATGAAGAAAGCTTTTCAAGGCATGTTGCGTGATTTTGGGGGGAAGTTAATCCAAATCATGCATAGGGGTGTAAACGAGCCGAGTCGAGCTGAGTACTGCCAAGCTCGAGCTCGACTCGAATACTAAAACTCGAGCTCGAAGCTCGGCTCGTCATATAAAACTCGAGCTCGAAACTCGACTCGAGCTCGATTATTTCAACATATCATGCTCGAACTCGATAAATACTTGACATATCAAGCTCGACTCGACTCGATTTATGTATATAAAAGGGTAAAAGTGTAATTTAATTAAAGCTCGATAAGGCTCGCGAGCTTCACGAGCCGAGTATTTTAGAGCTCGAACTCGACTCGAAAATATACTCGGGTAGCTTGAACTCTAACTCGAGCTCGACTCGTTTATATCGAGTCAATTTTGAGTAGTTTACGAGTCGATCTCGAGTAACTCGCGAGTTGTCTCGTCTCGTTTGCACCCCTACTCATGCATACTATAATGGTTCAAGAACAAGTAAAGACACAGAAGATCCAAGTTGATGTACAAGTTTCAAAACCAGGAGAACTCAGAAGACATCTTCAGG
The DNA here is from genome assembly GCA_026074375.1 of Tanacetum coccineum. Classification (NCBI taxonomy): domain Eukaryota; kingdom Viridiplantae; phylum Streptophyta; class Magnoliopsida; order Asterales; family Asteraceae; genus Tanacetum; species Tanacetum coccineum. The sequence continues at coordinate 10,416 of BQNB010138114.1, read as the reverse complement.
TTTGGAAGTGCTTTGGAAGACTTTATTTTGTTATAATTGTACTTATTAGGAACATTGTAAGTAATTCTATATGTCCATATATTGGGGGAATATTGTTAGCCTTAAAATATATCGACTTATACGGAATTACATTAGTTTAATATAGTCGTGTCGAATAAGGACTAGACACGTCAAGTTAGTATAGTTAGGCGACACATAGGACTATATATACCCCCTTCATACTTCCATGGAGGGGTGAGGATTCACAATGTAACATCTCATAGTGTGTGTTTCTCTTTCTCTCTCTAGAAACACCACTCTTCCCTTTCTCTCACTCTACAATTCAATAATATGGCTTTCTTTCTATTTAATCATCCTCGACCTCCGGATCGTTGTAATATGGCTGAATCTTTATGGGTAACAGACTACAACACACATAGATTCTAGAAAATAAGCACACCAAATTCTTCTTTCGTTAAGTAAGGTTCCTGTATTAAATATAAAAAAACAAGTGCGATTTTATCCCGGCAACGGAACCATGTATTAAAAATCCTAAGGTACGGGTCAGAGGTCAAATACACTGTATTAATTTAATGAATACACCGTATTGACAAGTTTGACAATAAAGTTTAAAGTGGAGGAAAAATAAAAACTGGATAACGTCCAGATAGTCAATACGTCGTATCCATGGAAATTGGATACGCCGTATCGACAGTCTGGGAAGACATACTCGATAAAAAGTAAAATACATTCTGGGTTGTCTCCCAGTAAGCACTTTTGTTTTTGGAAAAGTCTTTAAGTTAGACTTGCTCCAGCTTTATCCTATCCTTATAAAACAACTTAAGGTCAAACAGGATGCCAAATGCCACATATAAATTTTTAATAAGATTTATTAGCATCCATTCATTAAGATAATTCCAAATCATGATATTATCACTTAATTCCTTGATAAAAGTTTTAGTTTTGAAAAATTTACTGGATGTATCATGACTTGTTTTCCAAAATTTATTTGACCCTTGTGCATAGGTACCGATATCGATACTTGTTAAATTAGGTAATGGTTAGATAGATAAATCCCCCAAAGACTGTTTGATATCGATATTGTCATCATCATTGTCCTTTTCCAATTTTGAATCATTGAAAAAAATATGTTAAAAGGAATTAGATCATTAAAGGATATAACATTGTATTTCTCATCATCATAATCGGACAACGATGTTTCATTTTTCACTTCATCGACATGCTGAGGACTTACCATGGGTTCAGATGAGAAACTTGATTTTGATGCCAATGCATCATTGTAGACTATAGCTAAGAATTCCATTTCAAAAAATCTTAGGTAGTAAACGTCTTCATCATACCAGATCTTACCATACGTAGCTGTTTCCCAGTTATACACCTTATCGTTTCTAAGAGCTCTGTTAGTTTCAAGCTGAACATATCTCTCTACAGTAATATCGGGGTTGTCCATTTCCTGTAATAAATTTGCTATGAAAGAAAAAGGTCAAATAGACTAATATGCCGATTCGGTGAACTGAATACGCCATATCGATGTTTGGAGTCGAATACGTTGTATTGGTTTAGAAAAATTTTATACGCCGTATACAGTATTCGACTCAGAAAATTACAAGAGACTGTAATAATGCAGAAAAACACACAAACACACAACATGCAAAATATACAATGCAAAAATCAAACAAACACTCAAAAACACAAAAATCCTAACTAATCTAAACTAAAATACTAATAAATAAGAATTAAACAACCTCACTCCCCAGCAACGGCGCCAAAAACTTGACGTGTCATTATGCGTAGGTAATTTATATTCAAGTTTTACTATTTATATTTTTCTGACTTTACCTATTAACAAACACTAACAGGCAATGTACCCGATCAGTTGTAGGTTCGTTGATAAGTAGGGTTTCGCTCACTAAGAGCGAGTGTTAATACTTAAATCTATCAGTATTTTAGTTATCTAAGTTAGTCCTAATTTATTCTATGTTATACCTAAGTTAAATCTAAACTAACGCAAAAGGGGGGCTTTCAGCCTGAGAGACTAGCACGAGTTTTAGTTTTCCTAGACTGAGATTGGGCGATTAACACACACAAGTTTGGCAATTAGAAGATAGAGAAGAGGTCAAGCCTATTGTAAGAAAACGTATTAACCATATTTAATATAATAAAATGCAGGTTTTAGTTTATAAGTTCAATGATTGTCTTATCTCGTTGTTGATATATCATTCCTAGATTTAGTCGGTACTTCTTCCTAAAACCTAGATCTGGCAATTCTGTCACAATTAACCACATCCGCATAAAGTACTCATGGTTGATTATAATCTATCTTAGAAGATAATAATGGTGATCTGATTGAATCCTAGCTCATCCAAACTTTACTAACTTACTGATTAACGGCTCTTTATATACTAGTAGTCCACTGTCCAGATCTTTACCCAAGGAATCAGAACGTCATTTGTTGATCTTAAGTCACCTGCTAGTCCAACTTGTTTACTAAACCAAAGGTAAAGACATGTCAATATTTGTGATCCTATTACTCTAGATACATAAATTGCAGATATGAAGAGCTATCCCGGCATCTAGCTAACGCTCTATTTGTATTCCTAGATCCAGTTGAATGACATGTCGCATACTTAAGCATGTAAACGAGTATAAATTGATAAACATGTAGAATATATAATATATCTTATCTCATAATCAAATGACAAGTAAAACTAGAGAGAGAGAGTGGAAGGGATGAACACTTTAGAGAGACAAAGGAAAAGAGAATAATATTATATTAGAATGAATGAAAGTGAACAACCAACCCTCTCCAAGGCGTGGAGAGGGGTATAAATACATCAATATGGCCGGCCATGGGCTTGTGTATGGACTCACCATAGGCCTTGGCCTTTCTACCTTATCAAGGTTCCAAAAACTATACTACGAGCCTATCTTATGATATTTTATGGAAGCGGCTGATACTTTTCGTGTTTCTAACAATCTCCCCCTAAGGGAGGTTACTCCATTTTACAAAATGGTTAATCCTAGTATACTATGCTTGTCTTCAGTCTTGAGCTCGTAGTCTTTAAACTCCAATCATTAAATTATAATATATGTTGTAGTGATCTTTGACTTTAGGCTTGAGCTTGTTCCATTAAGCTTGACTTGTATGTGAACTTAAACTTCTTTGAGATCATCAACCAAGCATAATCTCTTATCATCATCTTGAGATATTTTGCCATCTTGTGTACTTGTGATTTTCGAACCGACATGCTCATACTTTTCTTGAGATTAAAAGCTTGAATAGAACATCTTTCTTGAAGTTCTTTAACTTTAACACTTCGTCGCTTCAAGAAAGACGTGCGGTATCATAGTAGCGGAAGTCTTGAAACATGTACTTGAGCTTTCATGATGTCTTTATGTATGTCGATCGATTATGAGCATGTGGCTATGAATCTTGACTTGTCTTGATCCAATTGATGCGACCATCGGGATTACCTGCATGAAAGGGTTAGTGATAAACAACATATATGGATTAAAGTGGCTTTGTCACTTCGTCAAATATAGTTGTAATAACCATGGTTCCCCATTAATCAGCATAAATACTGCCTGTGATCAGGTAGAATTCTTAAGAATCTCCTTGACAGGGTTTCGCAGCTGTACTAGCCATTCTCATTACCAGAGCGTCTCAAAGCAGACAACACGGTAAGAGTGAACCGGTAATTACTATCTTCCTGATTAAGTCGTCAATTCGTGTTCAACTTTCCTATGTCCAGATACCCTTGTAAGGCTTCCCATGGACATAAGATTGAAAATTAATTTGGGAAAATCAGTCGGTGTGTTAAGATGCAAACGGTTTTTATAACACACCAACAATTTTATCTTTTTCAAAATTCATTCGTCAAGTTATAAGCTGGACCGAATCGATATCTAGTGTTACAAGTTTGATCCATATAGGATCTCACAAGTCACCTACCACAGAGCTTGTTTGATGTTGGCTCTGGAAGGATTTCCATCGTCATTGTGAATACTTTAGTATCACTCTAATGTTCTGGAAATATCACAAGGATAATGCATAGGACTCTTAATTTATTACTTTTTTTCACAGTGTGTGAGCAACAAATATAATTGATGGTGTCCTATCGAGATTTATGGATGATCTCTTTTAGCTTTAGACTCAGTAGTGCACATTTGGTTTTAGTAATCGGAGGCTGGAGCAGACTGCCACCTTTTCAATACCAACTAACTCGAAGTGAGAAAGTCGATAAAAATACGTGTAATCTCCGTGAGAAATGAAACAAGAGTCTTTTATGAAGACCATCGAGTAGGCTAGAGAGGTTTTGTGCAATGTTATCACTGGACCCAATGATGACTATCTCAATACCAGAACGAATAGCTATAGTGTTTTCGAAACAGCATATTGTATGACCCGGATTCTTATGCCTAAGTGTAAGGAGGGCTTCTTTCTTTTCACCCTTTATCTTAACTTTTCTTTTTCATTCTTCAACCCCTTCAGTGCTTACCGAGACTTCATGACTAGTACCTTGTTGGGTTTGTTCTAGTACTAGCTCCATCTCAGTCGACACTATTCCCTTTTCTCACATTTTCTCATTTTTATCATACCTAAGGACTTCTATTCTATCTAATAGAATGTCCCTGGGTAGATCCCTCCGATTCTGGCTGGATCATGGGAACGAATACCTAATCTTAACCACTTTATAAATCCAATTAATTACAAACATGGTGGGTCTTTTGGTATTGTTCTTAGCCTTAAAACCATTTGTAATGCTCCCCCTCAACATGTGCATCGATAGAAAATGTTTAGCACGTGAAGGGTGAAGCTTACACTTGAGTCCTTAAAATCACATCTTTAGCCATATATTTTAATCATATTTTCTCCCCTTATCAAAAATGTCAAATCTCTTGATATTTTAGATATCAATTGATTCAAATAAATGCTTTCAGGGAAAAAATGTTCTAATTATTAACAAGTCGTATTAGGAACATTATAATGCTCCCCCTCAAATTATGAGGGAATTATATGGTGTTTGAGAAGTCGTTGTTGATGAAGTAGTTAACAGGAACAACTTGACAACCTTGATCTTCAATCAACGGTAGAGGCTTGCTAAGTTCAAATAGATATTCCTGTCCTTCAGGGTTAGTCCAGTCAAGTCGATCGGTGACAGCTTTATAACATTCTTCGAAATGATATTCGAGTTCCACTCGGCTTTTGCATGTCCCTTTGAGAAGATTAAAAGCTGGTCCAACAAGATGCTCTTGGGTCAGATTATTAATCTTAAGATTGTTGATGACATATGCCGAGAAGTCGATAGGAGTGCTCATCAGCTCGTCGAAGGTGAGAGGAGGTTTTTCTGCTTTGGCAACTTTGCTGATGCAAGTCTGAGGTTGTCTAAAATCAATAGATTTTTTAGTATTCCAATCAGGATCAGGAGTCGAAGGCCTTTTAGGTTTCTTGAACCAGTCATGCTTTGAAGTTGCCTCGACATTGAGTTGATCATCAGTGTTACCTAAATCACCTCCTTGATTCTATGGCATCTCCGTGTCTGCAGTCTCAAATACTGATTCCTCTGCTTTCGCAGACTTACCAAATGATTTTGGCTGAGACTTGGTGCCTTTGGATGAGCTTGACTTTGATTCTTTTGATTTTAAGCCTTTTGATGGTTCAACATCCTTGCTCGTCTTCCGTTTCTTTAACCCTTGGTCTGATCCAGCTGGAGGATCTTCATCTTTATCTTTGTCTTCAGGGTATCTCTTCAAAGAATATGATTTACCATAAGATTCAAAGAGATCCTTGTCAAGCTTGTAAGATTTGACCAATGTATCGTAGAGATCTTTATGTTCTTGAGCTGCTTGATATAATTTACTTTTTTGCATCTTGTCTATAAGGATTTTATTCAATTCAAACTCTGTGAGTGACATTGCAGCCTCGTATGTTAATTTCGGTTGAGGAGAAGATTTAGCCAAGACGACATTATCAAGTGATTTAGTAATGGTGCTTTAGATCACATGAGTGGCAAATTCAAATACTTTCTTTGGTAGGATCTGAGGAAGTTGACTCTTGACTTCATCTTTGATGATATCTTTCACAAATTTCTCAACAAGATTTATGTATCTCTTCCTCTCAGCTTGAGCCTTCTTCTTAAGTTTTGTAATGTATGACCTGAAAGCCTTTTGAATAGAATCTTCAAGTCTTGTGCTCAGTTGAGCATGCACCATTGCAGGAATTTATGATTTTATCATTTCGAGCAGTTGTGCAGAGTAATCTACTTGTTTGAGTTGTGAGAGCTCCTTTTCCAAGACAGAAACTCTTTGGTCGAATTTAAACAGGGATGAAAAATCAGAAGTGCAGGAATTGAGGTTGTAGTTGTTTCAGTTGTTGGTGCAGGAGTTGGTGTTGGTGTTGACTGTTGTGGAAAAGGAGTGATTGGTGGAATTGTCGGAGGAATGGTTGGTATAACTGTAGTTGAAGTTTCTGGGATTACCGTTACAGGTATGTTGAGAAGAGATGGAGTCTAAGTACTTGGTTCTTCATGACGGACCTTGACATTCATCAGGAAACGATTTCAGTGTCCGTTGGTGGAACGTTATCCAAATTAAGAAACTGATTGGCAAATTTTGATGAAATAGAAGAACTTTGCAGTGGAACTTCAGTCTTCTGTGTGTCATGAACAGTTGTAAGTATTACATGTTCATCATCCTTGACTTGTTCATATGTGTTCTGTTAAGTGTCATCATCATGACCAACACCAGTCATCTCTGTATCTCCTTTCCCTTCTTCTTTATGCTCTGTATCTTTCAACCTCACGTTCACATCCTTATACAATTCCTCATACTCTTCATCATCATTAGTGAATTCAAAGCTATCAGGAGTACATACAAGGGAGATCTCTTCTCATATTCTTCTTCATCATCGTTCTGATTGAGATTAGGATTCTTATATTTATCAGAACCAGTCTTTTCACTATCATTTGCTTCATTGTTACCACCAGCATCACTGTCAAAAATCATCATCATCATCATTACTTACATCATCACTGTCATCATCATTGCTATCATCATCACTGTCTTCCTAAGATTCATTTTCACTCTCAGAATGATATTTGGGTACATCAAGAACCCTTGGTTTAGTACCAGTTCCTTCATCTGTACCAGTTGTCTTGTCTTCAGACTCATCAGGAACCTTTGGTTGGGAACCAACTCCATCACCTGAGCCACTTGCATGAAGCTTGTGTGTTTCCAGCTTGCTTTTCTTGAGCTGAGCAGCTTCAAGTAATGCTGCTTCAAAAAGTAAATCCATGCCTTTGTCTCTATCAGCCTTAGTAGGTGCTTTCTTCTTCGACACAGACACACCAGAAGTGTCTCTGATGACAACACCTGCTGTTGGCACAGTAGTAGACTTTTTGGCAGGTTTCTTAACTCGCTTATGCTTCTCTGCAGGTTCTTCTTCTAAGACAAGAGACAATTTCTTTGAGGGTAAAGCAACTTTCTTGAACTTCCTTGCTTTCTTGGGAGTAGCTTTTCCAGTAGCAAAGTTAAGATAAGTCTTGTAGGCTTTAGAATCTTTAATGTCTTGATTGATCATCTCATCAGGAATCAAAGCTCCATACTTTTGATAGTCTTTAGTTTTGGAGAAAAAATTTCAAAGTACCTGATGTGTCGTTGTGTGATGAATATTTTATTGATTCAATTTTTAAATTTATATTTTGCTGACTAAACCAAAAACAACACTTTAACGGGCAGTGTACCCGATCGGTAGTAGTTTCGTGGTAAGTAGGGTGTCGAACACTTGAAGCGAGGTTAAATCTATCAATTTAATTAATATCTTGGTTATCTAATCTATGTTAATTCTAAACCTATGTCAGTCCTAATCCTAAATCTAACAGGAAAAGGGGGGGTTTTAGCCTGAGAGACTGACACGGTTTGGTTGGTGACTACAATCAATTCAAGGCACTTTAACCCACGCGAGCTAATAAACAAAATATAAAAGAGCGGTCGATCCAAATATAAGAAAACTGTATTAACCATTATTAATCCGATTAGAAAGTTGGTTAAAGTGCAATGATTTCTTCTCTCGAGGTGGCATATCATTCTTAAGACTTAGGTGTTACATCATCCTAAGACCTAGACACATTAATTCTGTCACAATTAAAGCATCCGCATAAAGCATCCTTATTTGCTAATTATAATCTATCTTAGGGATTAAAGAAATGTTGATCTTGTTAAACCCTAGCTCATAGAGACTTTACCCATTTACCGCTTAATGGTAATTTATACACTAGTAGTCCACTTTTCCAACTATCTAATGGAATCAGAACGTTATTTGCTGAATTATCTAGGTCACCTGCTAGTCAACACGATCAATAAACCATTAGCAATATCCAATTAACTAGTTAAGCCCAAAGCATACCTTAGACACAAATTTAGAAGGATAATATTTGTGATCTTATGGTTCTAGATGTATAAATTACTATATGGAGAGCTATCCCAGACTCTAGATTTACTTGGTCCGTATCACTAGATCTAGTTGAATGATAGGTCGCATACAAAAGCGCGTAAACAAGTATAAATTGATAAACATAAACAAGCATTCAACAATAAATCAAGAAATAGAGATAAACAAATACCAAACATTCAAATCTTCATAATAATGGCTAATACCTGAAGGTATTAGCCTTCTAACGTCATAATAAATACAAAAGAAATTATTTAGCCAAGGTAAAAATGATACCAAAAACTGAACGATTACTAAGTATATGGAATTACACATTGTCTCCTATGGAATTGATAATGTTGCTCGACATCTTCTGCTCTTTTTCTCCTCTGAAAATCGACTTTTATGGTTTAGGTATCAAGAATATGATTTAGCACACTTAAAACTCGTTTTTGAGTTTTCTATTTATAAGGTATGAAAGTCGGTTCGATACGGCGTATCTAAGGATTGGATACGGCGTATTAGGGATTTCTTGGAGTAGGGACCATGTTTGATATTTTCCAGAATATTTACATACTATATCTTCGATATGGCGTATTGAGTCTCTCTAGATACGGCGTATTGAGATTTATTCCTTTGTGGTCTTTGGTGAATGCAGGCATAGATACGCCGTATCTTCCTTGATGGATACGGCGTATTGGTCTTCAGAATAGTAATCTTCAAAATATCTTCATTTATGCTCCATAATGCGCGCCTTTTGCTAATATTCACCAATTACTCCATAATTACTATAATTCTCAAATATAAACGATTAAGTAATAATTCTTTGCAATAACTATACAAAATGGGTTAATAACATGGGATAAATGATGCTATAAAATAGACGTTATTTGATGTCATTAAATATCCCCTCACTTGAATCCTACTTGTCCTCAAGTAGCCTTTAGAAGTTTATAAAAATGTATCCCTAAGGATATTTTCCGTTAAAGCATTTATTCGATCCATTACAAGTACACAACCAAACAACTCACGAAATAGGAAGATGAAAACACTCAAATCACTCAACTAATCTATGTGGTAACATGTAACTAAATCGCTCATTTGCTCGGTCATGATAAGTATTCTATCATAAGCTTGGTAAGGATACACATCTCCATCACTAAAGCCAAGGAGTAACAAGTTTATAAAGGTAAATATGGGTTTTTGTATGGAAAGGCTTACGGTTGATCATTCTACAATCTTTCACCAGAAGTACCACTCCAACAAGGCAGCTGAAGCACACATACAAAGCCGTAATGACGGAATAGACATGTGTGTTCGATCACATCCTCATTCGAATTTAATCAACGGTTAGGATGAAGAATGATATAGGGTAGGAACCTTCTAACTTTCACCAAAAGTCATAAACCAATGAGGCAACTAAGACTTGCATACATGGCCGTTAAGACATAATAGACATGCACGCTCGAACAAGTCCTCATTCGCGTAAAACCAGAGGGAAGTAAATTGTTGTTAAATAAAAATCAAGAAACAAATAGATTAAGCCTAAAGTACAAGTTGCTAGACACTTTTTCCTGACCGTTACCATGATAAAGACACAACTATTTACAACATCTTGATCATTGATCAAAAACAACAACCTAAGTTGGCGTTCCCGTAATGGTCAACTTCCCAATCATCCCAAAACTTTACATACTCTACAAGGCAAGTGGTGATATCTTCCACTTCGTATAATACTCTACAATGTTGATTTTTTTAGACGTATCAACAATTAATCTATCCTTCGTGTAATTCCTTCGATAATGCTCTTTACGAAACGATTATCTTCAAACTTTCTTTCTCTTTCTTTTTTGTTGCATTTTTCTCATTTTTTCTTATTTTTTTTGCTAACTATTCTTCAAATCTCGGTGTAGTTTCACCATCTTCACGATCATAATAATTCCGGATAATTTCTTCGATAGTTCCTTCGTTCTTCGGATTCACAATTA
>BQNB010138113.1:5211-17754 GCA_026074375.1 Tanacetum coccineum | reverse complement strand
CTAAATTAACAAATTTAAATCCTAAAGTTTCTAGGTACTGTTTTTGGCTTTTTAACTTTTTTGACAGCAATATTAAGCTAAGACAATAAGCTAGAAATTGCAAACTAAGACTTAAAATGTATTAAGCTATATTAAAACTTAAATCCTACTGAATTTAATAAGCTAAATCCGAAAATTACTTATCTAATTTAAGCTAAGAACCTAACTCAGGTTAGTATTGCTAGTGTAAAAGTTCAGCAGTACTTTCAAGTGAAAGTACTACTGATGCAATTTGACTCTTGAAAACAGAATAAGCAATGAAATAAGCTAAATAATGAAAATGTAAACTTAAAATAAAAATTTAATAAGCTAAAACTAAACTTAATCCTACTGATATTAAAGCTAACAGTACTAACTTATGGTTAGTACTGGTAGTGTTAAGATTCAACAGTACTAACTTATGTTAGTACTGGTAGTGTAAAGAGGCTCAGCAGTACTAACTAAGGTTAGTACTGCTAGTGCAAAATCAAGAGTGCTCTAAACCAAACACTCCTGAATCATTATGACAGATTTGAGAAAAGCTTTTTAAGAGAAATTTAATGAACAAATACTGAATACCAGATAAAAACTAACTTAAAACAAACTTAGCAATCATGATTAAACAACTGAATAAGCCTTAATCTAAGATCTAAACTATTTAAACTAATATTTTTGGGTTTTATAAGTTTTTATGACAGAAATGAAAAGACTAAGATGTATAACTACTTAAGCAAAAACAGATGAAGACATATAACTAATAAGAACTATAAAAGATATTTAAACACTAATAAGCAAAGAGAATAAGCAAATAAGCAATATTAAGCATAGAAACTAGAATTAAGCAATTTAAAACTGAATTTGAAGAAGAATGAAAAGAGAAACTTACTTGATCCTTTAGCTAAACAAAAGGATCCACTTAAGGCAGCTACAAGCTCTCTAGCTTAGTAATAAACTAGAGTAAAAGTCCTTGGGATCTCTTCCAAGGTAAGATCCCCTTCCAAAAGCTTAGATCCAATAAGATCCATGAAAGTTTAAACTGATTTAAGGTTTAGATAAGGTTAATTCTGAATTCAAACAGCTCAATTTCAGCTTAGAGACTGAAAGAGCTTAATAAGAGCTTAATAGCTTAATGAAACAATATGACTTAAAATGAGAGCTTAGAAAACGAGATTTAGAATACTAAAAACTGAATTGCATTAATTGAAAAAGCTGATTACAATACTTTGAAAAGGAAATTACAAAAGCATTTAAGAAAAATTACGAATTTAAGCTAAAAATTACTAAAACTAGATTAAAAAGAACGACCCCTTGTGTGTGTGAGAATGAGGTCTTTTTATAGTGCCCAGCTGAAGCTTCTAGGACCTCTGCCTTGCTCTCCAAACTTTTAATCCTGGCCAATCATTTCTTCAATCATTTGATCATCATTTGTAGCCGTTTGATCAAAATGTGGACACCTGAGGATTGCCAGGCTGTCATTCCCTTGATGTGACGTTTGTGTTAGTTTTGTGAGTGAATTAGCACAAAAACCCACATAAACGTGTGCTTCTTTAGGTGATGACGTGGCTCTTCTTTAATGAATCCTTTGATAAAGACTGATTTGACCCTGGGTTTGTGATGTAGACCTCTTGAATTGACTTAATCACCCTCTAATTTTGATTTGCCCCTTGTTTTACCAAGGGGGTGAAATGAAGAAGACGGCACATTTGGGAAGATGATGAACAGTGAATGGAATTTACCCGCTCTTTTTATAACTGAAAGGGTGATAACCTCGTTTGAACATTGGCTTTGTAACTATAAAATGGTCTTGAGTTCTTTTTCTTCTTTTCTTGATTATAAAAGGACTTTCGATAAATGCAAAACTGGCCCTTGTGGTTTGTTATGAGTGGATAGCGGGCTTTGGATTGGGCTTTGACTGGGGCTTGACATTTCTGGCTTCGGCTTTGTACTCTTCTGATTCTCGTGTCCGTGCTTGCTCGTTTTTGACTGTTTTCTTGTGATTTTTGATTTATCCATACCTGCACACACAAAACACAAATACAAGCATATTTTTGTCATTTTTGGTCTGTTTTGGGTTTAATTGGGTTATTTTAGGTATAAATGGATATGTGTATTTTACACTTATCAACCCTAAACACATTAATTACAATGCACTTTGCTGAACATAATGTATGGACAAAACAAATAGACCCCTCACTACAGAATAACAAGTGAATATCTAACATTAAGTGTAATTAACAATACTTCTTTCGTAAACCATTTCTGACACTCGTAACTAGCCTAACCAGTTTGAAGTACAAAACAATTTTAGATAAAACCTGATGCTAAATTTGTATGAAAATTCATGGGTGTGGTAAAAAGTGGGTCCCATGTCTGTTTTTGCAGACCATCAACAAATTTTCAGACCAAACCCACATATATAATAATAATAATAACAATAACAATAATAATAATGTACGTACAAAAAGTAACAAATAACAAACCTTTGTCGTCAATGTTCATTGTACCCTTGTTGATTGAATTTATCTTGGGTTATGAAATTAGAGTTTGTTTGGTTATATGGATTGGGGGAAGACGATTAGGGGAAAACGATGATATGAATACTTAGGGTTTAGGGTTTGTTAATTAGGGATTAAGGAACAAAGATGATCAACCTGGGATTTGTTATTTAGGGGTTGAGTTAGAAAGATGATCGTGGGGATCGTCTGTGTGTGGGGATCGTATGTGTGTTTTTTAACTTTGAGTTAATTTTGTGTTTTAATAAAGGTAGGAGTATTTTATATTGTATAGGATTAAAGGTTAATATGAATCAAGGTTGTCAGGATCCCGATCTTGATCTTAGGATCTTACGATTTTACGATATTGCAAAACAAAAACGATCCGGATCCTACGTAGGATCTTTGCAAGCTTAGGATCTTATAGGATCCCGATCTTGACCATAAGATCTTAAGATCTACTACGATCCGATCTTACATTTCTTGAACCACAAACTAAAAAACTAAATATTTTGAAAATCATATTATGAATGTTTGTTTAGGGACTAATTATGTAATATCATGTAAGGACCTCAAAGGGCAAAATGGTAACTGAACCCCATAAAAGGCTAAAAAATAAACTTGTATGACCACAAAAGACCAAAATGTAAATTTGGGGTTATAAAAGCATATTATGACAAGTATGATGTTTCTTGTTGTTATTTTCCCTGTAGTTGAACCTAACTTAAAACATTAACTAATATTGTCTTATTATAATCTGTTATAATTTAGAAACATAATTTGATTGTTTTTTCACATATTTTCTATAATTTTTAAGACATAGAACCTAAAAATTAAAGTTTATTAATAAAAACTCAATATCTTTCATAAGTTCAATTGAAAATAAGATAAATTATGAGATTATACAACACTATATATTAAATATATGAAAAAATAATACATATTTATAGAACTGGTTTGACGTTGTTCAACCGGTGACCCAGTGAACCGGCTACTAATAACAACCCGTAATTTTCATCAATGTAATATCCATCTATTGAATTAGATGCCTCTTTTTCACAGGGAAATTTTTGCTTTATCACATTATGCAACGTAACATGCATGCCATCTTTATCTATGTTTACATCAAGTAAACATTCTAATATGTCAAGTCAATGTTCTATTATCCTCTATATCATATACGTTATCTATTAACGTAGTTTTCACGACATTATTACTAAATAAACATTATCCGTTAACGTTTATGTCAAAACCCTAACTTTATGTAATATATATACATTCAAAATGAATGTACAAGCAAACAAGGCAAGTGTACAAGTAATCAATGCATAAAATTTAAAATATCATTTCCCTCCAAGTCAATGTACAAGTCATTTTAACACAATGTACAAGTAAATGAAGCAAGAATTCAAATAAGCTCACGTTCCCTCCATTTCTCTAAGGGATTTCTTACCACTACTTAAGCACAAGTTACAAGTTACAAGCTTATTATGTACAATATTTTAAATATTTTTCCCTTCATTTCATCACACATATACACGGCTAAAAATCCAAAACCCTAACCTGAAATAAAATCCAACCCGACACCCTTTTGTTTCATTTTAACCCATTTTAAACATAAACTAAAATCCTAAGCACCTCTATGACACACCACCTTGTAAGCTACTTGCTTCCCAAGCACCTCCATCACCACCCTTGCTTACCAAGTTTGCAAAATCACCTCCTTGTCACCCCTTTCTTGTCGCGGCTACACCAACACCACACAACCCTTCCACCTTGCATTGCTAGCTTTCTAGACCTCAAGACTCATCCTTTGGTTGCCTTAGTCACCACTCTACATCCCTTGGTCCTTACTCCAAGCCAAAGACTTGGCCTCTAAGGTGTTTCGCACCTATAAATAGCCACACCTTTCACCATTTCAAATCACACCTCAAATCTCAAAACACACACTCAAATGGAGTTCTAACAAGATCAAGGAAGGCCAAGGAATATCAAGGAAGGAAGAACTCAGCCACTTTGAAGCCAAGAATCAATAAAAGAAGCCCTCGAAGTTGTTTTCAAGGTGTACGAACCCAAAACCCTATTTTGACCCATTTCTAGCTCAAGTAAGCTAAATTCTTGTTCAATAAGCTTATTTTATGTTTTGAAACTTTAATAAGTCTCTTAAGATCATGTGTAAACTCTTGTTTAATCTCTTAAATCACAAACCCATGCGCTTTTGAATTTATAAACCAAACGAACCCATTTTTGAGTTTTAAGCTCATAAGCTCTTTTGATAAGCTATAAGCTTGTAATAGCTATTTATCCTAACTTATTTTAGCTTATTCTAATAAGATATAACCTGCAAATTACTTTCCATGTTGAAAAATGGTTTTTGGACTTATTTTGCAAATAAATCCCATGCAAGGGGTATATATTATAAATATTTTGGAAATTACAACTAGAGGGGCTGAAAATGTAATATTCCTAAAGTTATAACTATGAGAGGATGTTTTGCTAAGTTTTAAAGTCAAGGGTTTAATATATATATATACTTTATATATATAAAGGATTAACTTTGTAATTAAATTATAATCAAGGTTTAGTATTTATGTTTGTTGGGGTTGATTATAAGGTATATAGTATTCCAATTATGTATCTTAAAAATAAAAATTGTAATATATTTTATAATAGAAATAAGTAGAATTATATATAAATATATATAGACTTCGATTTTATTAAAAACCCGACAAAACATTTATCGTTATTAATCATCGATCGACGCATTTTTAAACAATTATATTATATATTTAAACGTAATTTATCATCGACTTTCTTTTGAATAAACTTAAAAGTATAATGTATCACGTTACAGGAAGAGGGATTTCCGTGAGAAGGTTCAGTTGGGTATTACGATTATTAGACGAGTTGCTGGTTTTACGATTAAAGTGCCTGCGCTCCTCAAACCGATACTACCAGGCCTTCTGGATAGGATAGCCCGAACAGTGTGGCATATTTCCACAATTATTCAATCAAAATAATAGTACATTAAAACTTTATGAAGTTTTAACAATCACACTAAGACTTGACATATTACCCTCAGGTTACGTGACGAGGCCGTTACTTTCATTTCATATACTTTTGCCATCAATCAGATTTCCCTGTTAAGGTGAGTTCATAGCCTCGCATTTTAAATCTTTTGAATACTTTATAAACACGCAAGGGGGATACATGCTTAAACCATGAATGCAAGTGTTTTTCCAACTATATGCTATCCAGATATATTATTGCCTAAGTACCTTCCAGTGCTACTATTTCCATATCATGAAACATTAATTACTTGCGAGTAAACGCAAATATTATGGATAGATCTATTGGGGGTGACGACTCTCGTTGGTAGACCCGTTCATGGGGTAGCCAAACGCACTAACCTTGGCAAGTTACCTTTCCACGGGGACATTTGTTCCTCAACCAATGTCACTACGGTGATTTCATATTAACAAATTGATAAGTCATATACCTTAGGCAAAAATACTGTTTTTCATATATATTTGTATGTGTTGCAATTATTACCACTTATGAAAACTTATAGATCGATATTAACTATGTATAATTGTAAATGCAATTTGTAATTATTACCATTATGGGTGTATAACAACGTAACCCACTGTTTATATGATGACTTGTATTCCTATTTATCATAAACCTATGAATTTCACTCAACCTTTGTGTTGACCCTTTTATCTGTTATATCACATATAATTTAAGCAACCTCTATGGCACGGAAGGCATAGCCTTGAGGCGTCCAAACTTGGTACTTCAAACTTATATTTCATGAAGATTTGGGACCTCTGTTTTTGTAAAACTCTAATTATATTGAATGATACTACATTTTTTCTAAAACGTCTCTTTATTCAAGTCGTTTTTTCTATGATTATTTCTGTTGATCCATGAATTATACCCCAAGAATAGCTTCCGCTGTTATAAGTCACAAATTGGGGGTGTAAAACAGATTGGTATCAGAGCAGGTATAGAGAACAAGGGTAAAAACCTAAACTATAACTACTTTTTCCCATCAAGAAAGTCCATCAGCCACTGCAGTTTTTTATTTTTCCCCCCCCCCCCCCAAGAAATAGTATGTGTAAGAAATTTCCATTGCAGATAATACACTACTATTATATTATAAATAAATAACTTATGTTATTTCTACTGGGTTGTTATATAGTCATGTCTCCCCCCCCCATCCTATTATTATCCTATCGGATTCTGATGTTGAGAATACTTTTTCCTCTACACACTCTCCTAACTATATCCCGGCTTCACTAGACTATTTCCCAGCCTCACCAGGAAACACCTCTCCTAACTTTTCAGATGATTTAACTAAGGATCTTTTAGCCTCACTGGCCCTCTCACCTTTTTATAATGACCAATATATGAAGGTCATGCAAGCATATGATGCTACTGATAATGAATTACCTATTCCATCACAAGCTCCTACTGCTCCACCGACTATTTTGCCACCATCTCCAGTGTTATCACTATCACTAATGTTTGATTCCTGACATTTCTTTCCTCCCGAGAAGATTTCACCACCTAAAGACACTGAGACACCTGTTAAATCACCCATTCCAATATCTCCATCTTCATCAGTAAGATCTTCATCACCGGTTAGGTCAACTACACCACCACCAGACTATCCCTTTGATAAGTCTATCTTCGCAGAGTTAGATAACTCATTATGGATCATACCGCAACCACTAGGAAGTGAACCAGTCCCCGAAAAACCTAATGAGTCAGATACTTGTTTAGAGTATTCATCACTGGAAGTCTTAGATCCAAAATTTACTGTTTATATCATAAGCAATTGTTAATATCATATAAATGATCACAATACTTTGTATAATAATTTATCATACCTAACTTTGTGATATGACTATATCGTTTTATGGATTCTTATTATGTGTTTCTTGTAAATGTAGATAGTATGCCTCCCAAGAGAACAACAATATTTCACAGCCCAAGTATGACTTAGGCTGTCATTCGGCAACTAGTTGTTGATAGTGTTGCTGCTGCTCTGGAAGCACAAGCTGCAACCATAGCAAGTACTGACAATCCAAATAGGAATACTGGACCAAGAGAAACTCATGTAGCAAGGAAATGCACTTATAAGGAGTTTATGAGTTGCCAACCTTTCTACTTCAATGGTACAGAAAGAGCTGTTAGTCTCATTCGTTGGTTTGAACGAACTGAATAGGTATTTTCTCGTAGCAACTGTGCCAAGGACTGCAAAGTGAAATTTGCTACTGGTACTCTCACTAAGGATGCCTTGTCCTAGTGGAATTCCTATGCCAAACCTATTGGAATAGAGCAAGCCGACAAGATAGCCTGGACTGAATTGAAAAGGCTCTTGACCAATAAGTATTACCCTCGAACTGAAGTCAAGAAAATGGAAGATGAATTTTACAACTTGGTTGTGAAAGGAAATGATCTCAAGATTTATGCTAGAAGATTACAAGAATTAGCAATCTTATGTCTAAATATGGTACCAAACACTGAGAAACTTATAGAAGCTTTCATCGGGGGATTACCCAGAAGTATTGAAGGAAATGTTACCGCTTTAAAGCCTAAAACTTTGGAGGAAGCCATTACCATAACCCAGAGGTTAATGGATCAAGTAACAAAGCACGGTGCTGAGCAAAGAACCAATGATCACAAACGAAAGTTTGACGATAGAAGAAACGACAAAAACAACTACCCCAATAATCGTGACAACAATAACTACCCCAATGATCAAAACAACAACAACTAGCAAAATAACCGTAACAACAACAATAACAACCGTAACAATGAATACCACCAGCAGCAAAATGGAAGGCAGGAAACCTTCAAGACTTATGGAAACCGTGGATATAATGGACCTCATCCCCTGGTAGAATGTACACTGCATCACACAGGATCTTTCAAACTATCAGGTGTCATAAAAAAAAATTGTAACAAAATGGCCATCAGATCCAAAACTGTAGAAACTAAGCAACTTCTGTTTCCAGGATTATTTTTTAAATATCACTGTGATACCCACCCCTTTTCAAACACCCCTAAAATCTCGAGACAAGATTTCTTTAAGGTTGGGGGACTATAACAACCCGTAATTTTCATCAATCTAATATCCATCTATTGAATTAGATGCCTTTTTTTCATAGGGAAATTTTCGCTTTTTCTCATTATGCAACATAACTTGCATTTCTAAAGTAAACGAGCTCACGCAACTACCCATGCCATCTTTATCTATGTTTACATCAAGTAAACATTCTAATATATCAAGTCAATGTTCTATTATCCTCTATATCAGATACGTTATCTATTTAACGTAGTTTTCATGACATTGTTACTAAATAAACATTATTCGTTAACGTTTATGTCAAAACCCTAACTTTATGTAATATATATACATTCAAAATGAATGTACAAGCAAACAAGGCAAGTGTACAAGTAATCAATGCATAAAATTCAAAATATCATTTCCCTCCAAGTCAATGTACAAGTCATTTTAACACAATGTACAAGTAAATGAAGCATGAATTCAAATAAGCTCATTTTTTCTCCATTTCTCTAAGGGATTTCTTACCACTACTTAAGAACAAGTTACAAGCTTATCATGCACAATATTTTAAATACTTTTCCCTCCATTTCATCACACATATACACGGCTAAAAATCCAAAACCCTAACACGAAATAAAATCTAACCCGACACTCTTTTGTTTCATTTTAACCAATTTTAAACTTAAACTAACATCCTAAGCACCACAATGACACTCCCCTGTAAGCTACCTTTGTTCCCAAAGCACTCCTACACACCCTTGCTTACCAAGTTTGCAAAATTACCTCCTTGTCACCCATTTCTTGCCGCGGCTACACCAACACCACAGCAACCCTCCACCATATGCATTGCTATCTTTATATCCTCAAGCACACATCCTAAATGGTTTGCCTTAATCACCACTTTACATCCCTTGGTCCTTACTCCAAGCCAAAGACTTGGCCTCCAAGGTGTTTTCACCCTATAAATAGCCACACCTTTCACCATTTCAAATCACACCTTAAATCTTAAATCACACCTTAAATCTCAAAACACACACTCAAATGGAGTTCTAACAAGATCAATGAAGGCCAAGGAAGATCAAAGAAGGAAGAACTCAGCCACTTTGAAGCCAAGAATCAAGAAAAGAAGCCCTTGAATTTGTTTTCTAAGCGTACGAACCCGAAACCCCATTTTGACCCATTTCTAGCTCAAGTAAGCTAAATTCTTTTCAATAAGCTTATTTTCTATTTTGAAACTTTAATAAGTCTTTTAAGATCATGTGTAAACTCTTGTTTAATCTCTTGAATCACAAACCCATGCGTTTTTGAATTTATAAACCAAACGAACCCATTTTTGAGTTTTAAGCTCATAAGCTCTTTTGATAAGCTATAAGCTCATAAAAGCTATTTATCCGAACTTATTTTAGCTTATTCTAAAAATCTATAGAGCATTACGCCCCAACGGGGTGCCTTGATAAGATCCGCAATAAGGATTGGGTTGGGTTTAAGGATGACTTTTATAATCAGGTTTTGGGATGGGAATGACCGGCCTGCCTCAAGCCCGCCCCATTGCTAGATACATGTATCTATAATACTATCTAATCTCGTATAGTCTAGGGATGAAAATGATCTAAGCATGTGTTGGGAATTATTGATTTGATGATATAAAAGAACTTGCTCAAAAGGATAAAGAATGAAACAAAATGATCAAAGTCGACAATATGGAATTCTACAAAAGATTGAGGATTCTAAGAGATATCCTTAAAAGATAAAGATCAAAGATTAGGAAAAGATTTAGTTTCCTAATACAATTAAATTCTTTTTAATATCTTTATGGTCTATCGTATAAAAAAGAGATCATAGACGCATAGTTTAGAGGTGTGCTAGTGTGATTGTGTGTACCAAAACATGTGTGTGTATCATATAGATAGATGTAGACGTCTAGAGTTGGTTTAGCCTTAAGGTCTTTGACCCTATTACAGTTAGGTAACCATTCTATATTGATCAAATAGAATTGGGGATTGTATGAATGTAAAACCTTATGAAAATAACATTGTTCTTTATCTTATTCTGCTTTGCATCTACATACTTAGTTATTTTTTATCCTGGGAGCTTTAAACGATTCCCTACAATTGGTATCAAAGCCTGGTGGCTCTTGATCTAGGATCTACAGGGTTTTTACAATCGTTCTAAAGAAAGAAAAGGGTTTCAGTTTTTTGTTTTTAGGGAACTATTCAAATTCGGTGAAACTACGATTTACAACAAACCCTAAATCGGTAAAAGCAGAAAGGGTAGTGTTCGGTTCTTCATGATAAAGGTTACACGTTCTTGTTGCTTTTATTAACTATATCTGCTTGGTGATATATGGGTTACGAATGAATCTTATGAAAACCCTAAAGTTCGTGTTTACGGCTATATCATTATAATCTAATGATCGTACATCTTTGTTGAACGAAACCCTAATGGGAGTGATGAATCAAGAAGGAGCAGCAAGTTATTCAAAGTTAAGGAGTGATCTTTATTCTTCATCAAGTGTTCATGAATGTTGTTACTGCAAATCGTTCTATTAGGGTTTCTGGTATAAAGAACACTTGTTCGATTTGTGATCTAATTGATGATTGTGCGACAAAAAAAAGTTTTCTTATTTACTGCTGCTAAGCTTTTGGAAAGTATAAGCTGTTCGAGGGGTCATACTGTTAAATGATATAAAGACATCTTGCTGATTTTTGGAAGTTTGCATAGACCTGGGTTTATGATAACATGGGTCGAGGGTATTTTATGCTGGTAATGAAGATATTAGGGTTGTTATTCAACAACTTGTTGTGGGTTTGGACTCTACTCAGCAGACCTCGTATGTTTAGTCCCCGCTTTTTAAACCAGGTATATGAATGAAGTTATGATTCACTAATTTGAAATTAGGATCTGTTATAATTTGAAAAAACCCTAATGTTTAGGATTTATATTTGGTTCCCATAACAACTTCTTTTAGCAGTATATATGTAGTGATGATTTTTAGTGCTGCTGCCAGTTTTAATGCTAGTATATTGTTTATGTTGCCAAAAATATACGGTTAGTACTGCTGGTTCATGATTAGTGCTGCCAAGTGTTAATGCTGTTGGTATTTACATTAGTGCTGCTGGTATTGAAAGACTAACTTAATGCTGCCAATATAACTTAAAACTGCCAATGAAAGTTTCTGCTGCTAAGAGTTGAAGCAATCAGTTAGTACTTGTAAAGTTTAAAAGCAGTTAATACTGATAGGGTTTTGAAAAGGAAGTTACTACTGCTAGGGCTTATATGATTTACTACTGCTAGCTTTGTTCGATATTAGATAACACACAGTTTGGATCTCGAATTGGATCAGATAGAAAAAGGCTATTATTTTTGGGATTAATTGTTTGAATTGATTACGGAGACAATTGTTTATCACTTATTTGAAGTTGAAGTGGAATTTCACGAGTGAGTGTTCTTATCATATCTTAAAGTCAAGTTTGGTTGGATTATGACTTTGAAGATAACTTGTTCGTGCTTAAAACCGATGTTGACGAAGACTTGTCAAATCTAGCAATGTGTGATCTACAAACTTTTGGTATTCAATGCGCACATTTGCTATCACTTAAAGGAGTTACGTTGTAGTGCTCAGTGTCTCATTTAGATGAGGATTTTGTCAAGAGATTGAGGTCTACTTATACTTCATGGAATTACAGTATGAGTTTGGAGTCACGTGGATAGTACAAGACATAAGACACAAGTTTGGGTTATTCTACTTCAGCATCAAGTTTGTAATACTGACTTTTCTCCATCAGTAATCATTACATAGAGCCAACAAAATTAGAGATTCAAGAGATTGTTAACATATTGGTTTCAGAGGAAGCATATGATAAAATGTTTAACCATTTGGCTATGTTACATGCACCACTTGAGGGGAAGGTTTTGATTATTACTATTGCTAAGTCATTGTTACTACTGCTAGTT
>BQNB010138112.1:0-17754 GCA_026074375.1 Tanacetum coccineum | reverse complement strand
TCATGACCCACAATGTTCCACGCCAAATAGACACCTCATGCGTAGTTTTTGTAAGACTTTACCTCAGTGTAGTCGTATGACGAATCACATTGCAAAAGTTTCATTTAATTTTTCTGCTAGTCTCGTATAAAATACATTATTTCCTTTATAATTACATATGTCACGAGTAATGATATGATTTTGTAGAATCTAGCTTTAATGTGTATGCTCATTGCCGTATCTTAGAGCCAAAACCGACATTAACTTAACTCTTCTAACCGAATGATGTCGCGGTCATGTTGCGAGTAAATATCACCACCCCAAATGACCTAACGGTGATACCTTGAGGTCTTTAATTTAATATTTCACTCGATTCATATTTTGGGTTTAAGAAAATGTATAAAATGTTTACGTATGGTACGCATTGGTTGGTTGGGTTAAGAGTGGTCGATCATTTGGTTTCCCATGTTTAGTAAGGTTCTCGAAATATGTCTAGAGTCAAGAGTCGGGGTAACACTCATGAGTCGACTACAAAGATTGTATGTATTTAGTTGTATGAGACTTGGACTATTTCAAGGATATAGTCTGGTATTTAAAGAGATACATTTAGGGTTTTAGGTAACTCATGAATATGATCTAATGGTTAAGGATGGTCCATGTGGTGGACATACAAGGACGGAGATAATAATGACAGGTATCGTGTCATCCTTGACTGAGTTGTGGTCACGGAATGCTCCATGAACAAGTGCATGTATCAGCGTGATGTTCGTAACACTACCTTTTAGCAAATGAGGTAGTGACATGTGTTGTTTGTTGTAACGGACTTAGGGATAAAGACCCTAACTTTGCATTTACATGGCCTCTTTATTAGGCCAAGCTTGTTAGTAGTTGGCCTGGGAAGTTTCTCCCCATGCATGGTATGATGATCCTAGCCTCGGTGGACTTGATTTTAGGTTTATCATGAGTGTATAAGCTTTAGCCAATTGGACTAAAACTCCCATGTGTTATCAAGTCCCCTATTTCATTAGTGTATTGAATGCTAAGGAGGTATGGTGAAGGACTCTTGGTGGATGAGTCTCGCTTTAAAGTATTTGACAAAGAATTGTCCCAAGTCTCGGGGAGTTTTTTTATGCATGCCTAGCTTGGGAAGTTGAATACCCAGTTGAGTTTTTGCTTTCCATGCACGCGTTGTTCAAGTGCCAGATGCATTTAATGCGAGGATCCGTTAGGCTGTCTAACTTAACTGTCTTTTAGCCGTCAACCTTCTATTTTTCATTAGTTAACGGTATAATCATTTTGAAATGTGGGTTTTCTTTTTTTGCAGCCATGTATTGTCCTTTCAACTATCTATCATTTTTTTGTGGGCTTTGTAGGTCCACTTTGTGCGTTTGTCCCATAAATGTTGGGCACGTCTTTGTGGGCCCACAAAGATTTTAGGTATTTATTGTTGGAAAATCCTCCTAGTATATTAAATAATTATATGGCTAGAAATACATGAGTCTATGGGGTCACACACTAATAAATTAAGGTAATGTATTTTATATATTTATAGTAAATATGTTATTTATATCGTTAAATAACTCATGATCGACTAACGATCGTTAATTAATTCGTTATACACATTACCTAACTAAAGGCCACCATTTAATATGTAATGGATATTGTTTGTGCAACTTTAACTAGGACTTACTTTATGTTTTAACGATGACAAATAATTGTTCGCTAAACATAAAATCACAAACGTTAGCCAAATTTCGTAAAACCAGATTTGCTAGTCCGACGCGCTGGGAATGCGTGCAATCCGATTTTACAGATTTTGCAACGTTAGCTTTGCTCTTGCCCGACATATGTGTAAACTTCAATAAAGATATTTATATGATATTTGAGCATTTAGGAACACTACAAATGAGGTTTAGACTTAGAGAGGAGCAAAAACGAATCCTCTCATTTTTCAACAAAATGCCAAATCAAATCTTTTACAAACGCCTCTAGCCAAGGCCTAAACTTCTTTCTAAACCTAGTATGATCATATTTTCAACATACCATCAAACGAAACCTTAATCCGGATTTACGTTGTTCCTAATCACGTAACGGGTTTTACTCCCTTATTGGTCAAACTAAAACAAAGGTCACTTTGCGCAAACGCATCCTTTCCTGTTATGAGATATGCTTTACCTGTGATGCAAAACACTTAGATTGTTATGTGTGTTTTTACAAGCTTTAAATTTATAATAACTAGAAATACCGATTTTGACTAAAAACACAACATTTGGGCAAGTATACCCTATCGAGTGTAATATAGTATTAGGTAAGTCCAGGTCGTTCCATGAGATTTGTAGCAATTCACAGATTGTTTATCAAGTAACAAAGCTAAATGATTGTCACGGATCAATTAGCCAAAATGCGTGTGTAAAGTGAGCAAGAAACAAGGCATGATCCACATAACATAATAGATAGAGACAGAGCGAGACTTTATATAAACAATGCATACAAGTCATATATGACAGGTAATCATAATAACAAGCATATCTACCAATGATAACATAGAATCCTTTCGGCCTATATACTACATCATAACCAAACCAATAACCAATTGCTCCAACTAACAACCAACATCCAAACCTACTGAGATAACCCACGGGACTGTCATTACCTCGCTGGAAATCAAGAACACGTCGCCAAATGGTGTGTTTGGTAACGGGTTAATATAGTGAAGGAATTACATATTTGGTGTGAATCATCTAATCCTCATGGTATAATGCATTTAAATTTTGGAAATATGGTGTTTGAGGTCTGGAAATGGTGGTGTCAGTAGGAATTCGTGGTGGAGAGTGGTGGTAGCATGGCGGTAAGTGACAGATTAAAGGGGTGTTTGGATCATTGAATCCTAAGATCCTGACCACTCCTTCCTCCTCTCCACTTTGATTTTAGAGATTATATGTGTTGGTGTGTGTTTCCCCTGAAGTTTTTTTTTTGGGGGGGGGTATTTATAGGGTAAAAATTACTTAGGAATCAAGAAAAGGATGAATGTGGTCGATTTTGAGGCTAAATTAACGTTTTTAATGCATCAGACTGAAAGTGCGGCGCACATTTTTATTTTTTGCGCCGTACTTGGGATTTCTTGAAAAGTGCGTCGCACTTATTTGGAAGTGCGGCGTACTTGGTGCATATCCAGCATTTGGACCAAAAACCAAGGTTGTAGAAAATTCGTTCCCGGTAGCGTGGCAGCCAGAATCGCGTCAATCAGAGTTCGTATGCTCAAGTTATGGCCAAAACAGTGGACAGGTGTCGGGAGATCTATATCTTGAGTTATTTCTTCGTTTAAGCTTCAATTCTTCGTGTATTCTTTTGTTTTCTTCCACGACACGTACCATTAACCTATAATAGCAAATATACTCGATTAAGTATCGAAAGTTCTTATAATTAACCAAAATAGATATATAAAAGCATTGATAACGCACGTAGAAATATGTATAATTTGAGCGTTATCAAATCCCTCCACACTTAAACTTTGCTTGCCCTCAAGCAAATCTAAGAAAATAAATTCCAACATGACAAGACAAGGAAATTTTTATATATATTTTTAAATTTTGATATTTTTTTTATTATTTAAAAAAAAATTATAGGGTGTGAAATTATTGAAAATATTTTTTGTTTTTTAATAAGTAAGCGCAAAAGGCGCAAACACCCCCCACACTTAAGGGTTTGCTTGTCCTCAAGCAAAATAAGAAAAAGAAATAACCTTTACAAAACAAAACTAGAGTTATGAAAAATATTTTTGGATTTTTAATATACGAAAGCAGAGATGTTTGATAATACCCAGTGATTCTCAAGTGGTTATAACATGACTAAGTACCTCACGAATAATGAAAAGTATAATTCTCTCAAACACTCATATATGATGTAATAGAGGGTAAAAAGGGAAATCACACTCAATTGCTCAGACATGATTTATTTCATACCATAGGCTTGTACAAGAAATAAAACTGCACCGACGTGGCATAAGCACCGGGTATAAATATCAAAAGAGGATTTTTATTCGTGTCGTAACTTTAGGCTAAAGTTAAACAAGGTGTGGATAAGGCATTGGAAATATATACTGAAAACGGTTTTATAATTAGAATGCATGTCGACAATTCCAAGAAACCCATGTTGCTAGTTACGACATACCACAAACCCGAAAGGTTATCGAGTGACACAACCTCTAACTTATACAAATAATATGCCTCACATCAACTTCATTACATTTTTTCTATTACTCTTTTTTTCACTCTGTTTTTTTTCTTCAATTTTTTACTTTTTTTATTCCAACATCAACCCTTCATATTCACACAACTTACAATTCTCCCACACTTGAGATAAGCATATACCATAAAAAATACGAAACATGAAGCCGGCCATCTCCATCTCTATTAAAATGGCGCAACACTTATAGTAAAGTGCGAACAAACTATAAACAAAAATCAACCGATCATACCAAGCAACTAGCAACCAACCGTGGAGACTTTCGACAAAGGGTAAGGCTAGGCTAAAGGTTATATATTTTTGTAATTTTTTTTCATTTTTTAAGTAGATGAGAAAAATGAATAGAATGGCTCAGAAGGTTTAAACTAGGGGTATCTAGCGCTAAAGATGAGTGCTACACACGGGTTTTATTTGGATGGTTAGCTAATCAGGGTAATTAGCTAAAAGAGTATATATTTAAATGGAATGGTATTTAGGTTAAATCCAACTTGTCTCTTTATCACATAAAAATACATATATCACGCAAATGTGATCTCACTGCCGTCTCGTAATGATTATCAAACACAAGTTCTAGAATCAATAAATCACCGGCACACTCATACAATTTAAACCGTTACCAATGCTCTAGAAAAGGTGATAAACTACAAATACACAACCGTAACGACGGATGAGACACTTGCAATTGCATTCAAACCTTAACTCGCGAAAGCTAAAGGTAAAAATTATCTTAGGTATCAAAGATGGATACTTGAATTCCTTAAGATCTAAACCTTACATTTTTTGGGTGATTGGTATAAATGCGCAAGTAATGTCATCGATCCTGAGTCGGATCTGCTTTATCAATCAGGACACATCTCTGGTTTCAAAAACTTTATTTATTTTTTTACTACGTTTAATTCTAATATTAACCTAAGTGGCCAAAGATTTAAAAATAAATTAGATTTTTAGATTACAAATGGCGAACAAAAGTTTAAATTTTTATAAAAAATGAGTTTGATTTTCCAATTTATTTCCCCCCACACTTAATTTGAGCATTATGCGTAATTAAAAAATAACTTAAAAGTAGGATAAGTGAGAAAATAAATATAAGAGAAACGAAACTTCCCAGGGCTCACAAGTGCTCGGTATAATTCTGGAAGATATGGTGCGAAACAGAACGCCAACATAAGTTTGTGAACTCATCCGTATATAATATACCAACCCCAATACATCACATCCCCAAGTATAAAACTTCATTCGACCAACCACCACCTGTTTATTAAATCTTCAAAATAAACAAAACTACGAAAACCGTAAAATACTAAAGCGCACTTTCGTAGGCAACACGATTGCATTTAGCGTATGCAACAAGCCTTTAAACCCTTCAGTGGCCCGAGTGGACGAGTTATAGTCTCGTGAGGGTTTCCAGCGAACATACCCACAAAGTTAAAAAACAATTTTTTATATATATTTTTTAAAATTTTTATTTATACATAATTTACTAAAAACAAGCACACGCAAAATACTATGAATTGAAAAATTATATAAAAAGAAAAATATAGTACTAGTATTATTCAAACAATCAAATCACATACTAAAGCAAAAACTAAGGCGAAAAGAAATTTTTTATGGTTTTAAGACGAACACATATCAGGCACATAATTATTATATAAGGTACAAAACAAATAATTAACAACAATTTTTTCAGACCAAAAGTGCGTCGCACTCAAAAGAAAGTGCGGTGTACATCTGATTGGAGGTTTTCACACTATATATATAATATATAATAAAATATAAAATATATACAATCCAAAAACAACTATCAATGAAACCGAGAAGTAGTATAGAGTGTTCCCGGGTCGTTTATCCCCAACGAGGCTGGAATGGAAAATCGATACAGTCGAAGATTTGAGTTTGAAGGAAGGAATTGATTTGAGAGATTGAAAAAGTCAAATTAGATAATAACAAACTAAAACGTTTAAGAAAATCCTAAAAATTACGAATTTAAGCTGAAAAACGGAAGCACGAATCCCGAACAAAGGGGGAAAAACCTAAAATCTTTAAAAATAACCCTACGAAGAAATTTTTACTTCTAAACTACTCTACGGGACAAATAACGAAGAATGAAAAAGACTAGACCGAAAACGGAGTTCGTTTGACCCAAAAACGAGTCAAGACAAAATCCCGTACCCGGACCGTTCTTTAAAAAAGGAAAAGTTGTAAAAATGACCCTACGAAAATTTTTGTATTTTTCCTACAAACTATATGACAAAAGAAAATTTTCTAAAAAAGCAAAATATTTTTTTGATAATTTTTGTATTTTTTATGAATTAATTAAACTTTTAACGAAATTAAATTATAAAAAATATTAAATGACTTCGAAAAATTCTGAAAAATTTACTAAAAATACTTTACCTTATAAATAACCTACGAAAAATAAGAAAAGCAAAATTGGCTTAAAAATAAGCTTATATAATATATATTATATATTCACTTAATTAGTTAAGAACACAATATAAAAATTTACAACACAGACAAACAAAACAAACAAATTAAAAAGGAAACAAGAAATCCTTTTATGGTTTTTTATAGTTTTTATTTTTATTTTATATATGGTCACTACTTATTAAATACAATGCCTTGCAACATGCAACACAAAATAAAACACATAAGACATAACATATAAACACTCATATAAACACACAGACAATAACTTTATAAAAAAAACTTCTTTTTAGATTTTTATAGTTTTTAACATTTTTATATCATAATGCAAACAAACACACATAAACAAGCAAACTAAGATGCATAAAAACATTTAACAAGTATTCACATAACATAAAAAGAAAATGCATATGATTTATTTTTATACAAAACTCACTCTTTTTGTATGCAGGTGCGACACACAAAATTAATTGTGCGGCGCACTTACTACAAATTTTCAAACTTTTTATTTTTTCTCAGATGAAATGCAAGACGAATTATTAAACAAAATAAACTAACATCATACCAAGAAACAGAATAAAGGGGGGGGGGGGCAAAATGAAAGCAAAATCAATTTACGAAAAAATAACTTTTTGGTTTTTTTTTTCATTTGAATCACAAACTAATTATTCACACATGTACTAGGCATATAATCAAATAAAATAGAATTTCAAATGATTACAAAACCTGAGAGAGTGGTTTCGGGATTTTGTTTTGAAATTTGTTTTGGGTTTGAAAACAGAATCTGCTGGTGGGATTTTGCAGAAAGTGCGGCGTACTTTGGTTAATGCGGCGTACTTTCTGAGAATTCTTGGGTCAATTTGCCAGAAAACTGTACGGTGAAAGAGATGAGGATTATCACAGGACAAGTGCGGCGGTTTTGTTGAGAAACCGGCGCACTTGCAGAATTTATCTACAAAACAACAAACGTGACCAGGGGAAGTGCGACGCACTTGCAACAACAAAAGTAAAATTTTCAAAGATTTCAAGGAAATAAAGCATACGAGACACACGTGAGATGCACAAGAACAAGCAAACAATCTACAAACAACTAAACAAATCCCCGACAACGACGCCAAAAACTTGAAGTGTGTTTTAACATGCTTTAAATTTATAATAACTAGAAATACCGAATATGACTAAAAACACAACATTCAGGAAAGTATACCCTATTCGAGTGTAATATAGTATTAGGTAAGTCCAGGTCGATCCACTGGATTTGAAGCAATTAACAGATTATTTATCAAGTAACATAGCTAAATGACTGTCACGGATCAAATCCTACAGCTTATTAGAAGCAATAAGCTACTTTCTCTCTTAGGCTTATTACACTACTTACTATGACAGAAAGTAAAAGTGAAACCTAACGTGAGTTACGCGCAACTAAAACAGACTAAAGCTCATACAACTTTGAGCAAAGTAGGATAAATAGAACAAGATTTAACATAAGAAATTAGAAGAATAAGCAAATGTGTAAATAAGCTATAAAATGCTAAAGTGAAATGTAGCAATAGAACATGAGTTTTAAAATCTTCTTCCACCTGACATCCAAGAATAGAAGTCTAGGTGATCCTAAAAAGGCACCTTGCCTCCTACTCTTGAGCTTAAGCTCAATAAGCTATTAAAAGCTTATTACCTGTTGCTTTCCAAAATTGAACACAAATCACTCAAGTTATCATGATCTTAGTGAAACTTGATGAAAATGAGTAAAGGAATGACTGAAAACAAGTTTTAACTAAATTTTGAGCTTATGAACAGTAATAAGCTCAAAAGAGCTTATTAAGAGCTTATTGAGTGAAAAGAGCTTAAAATGGAAAACAAATGACAATTAAACTTGTAAACTGAATGTGATTACTCAAATGTATAAGATACAAGAGAAAGAAGAGAGTACAAGTGCTTAAAGCTATTTAAAAGACTTGAAAGAAAAATTGCTTAAAATTGAAGGAAATACAAAGCGAAAATTAAAAAACAAAAACAACAACTAACTTCCAAAACTAACTCCTCTAAACCTCTGTCTTCTTCTTCTTTTATAGATGTCCAGCTTGTTTGTTGTGTTAGTTTTGGTGATAGAAAACCAAAAACCAATCTCGACCCTTCAATTTCATCAACCTAGCCGTTGTATTAGGCTTGGGGGATTGGAGGGATTGGCCAAAGTGTGATTAGGTGTTTAAGTGGAGGAGGGGGAGAGGTTGACCATGGGGTTTTTTGAGGTGCAGGTAAAAGGGTTATGTCAACCCTGAGTGGTTTTGGTGTAGGGAAATGGCGGGAAAATTGGTTGTACACGGTTGGGTTATAACAGAGTGTAGGATAAGGGAGTTGACATGTTTGGTTCCATTGAAGGTTAATAACCGTCCATTGCATCCTTCGTCCTTGTTTTTATAACCTTTTGGGAACTTGGCAAAAACACCCCTGAGGTTATATAACAGTTTTGCACCACCAGTCCTTGTGTGTACAACTCTTTGGAGGCATGCAGTTTAAGCACTTGTGGTGTAACTTGACATTTGGGGGGGGGGGGGGGGGGGGGGGGGGGGGGGGGAGGGGGGGGGGGGGGGGGGGGGGGGGGGGGGGGGGGGGGGGGGGGGGGGGGGGGGGGGGGGGGGGGGGGGGGGGGGGGGGGGGGGGGGGGGGGGGGGGGGGGGGGGGGGGGGGGGGGGGGGGGGATGTTTTAATAAATTGTCTTCTTTTTACATCTTTATTCTATAAATAAAGTTAGGGTTGGCAAATTTCAAACCTTAAACTTTATTTCTTGATGTGATGACTTTTTGCTTCGGTTGACTTGGGCTTTGACCAGTTGACTTTCTGTTAGACTTTTTGACCTGTTTGACTTTTCGCTTTGATTTGCTTTGTCCTTTCACAGTCTTTCAATTCCGAGTCCGTTTTTGTACGTTTTGCTTTGTTTTTTCGCCACTTTTTCTTATTATCCGTTCCTGCACAATACATTAGCAAAACAAGCATATTATTTTTGGCCATGTAAAGTCCGTTTTTGGTTATATTTTAGCTCGTTTTTTTAAAGGTAAAAAGGTATGTGTAAAATAAGCACATACCACCTTGCATCTGAGCCATTGAATTTTGTCTCCAGTCCTTCACCAATGAGCTATTATGGGCTTGCCAAGGTGATTAGCAGTTTATGATGTGGGTTTGTGAGATATGGATGGGTTTTGTTTGCGGGAATTGGTTTTGTTTTGGGGATAACAGGGTTAGGGACAGGGTAACGAGGTTAGTGTTTAGGGACTAATGGTGTAAGGGTTTAGGACTATTGGTGTTAGTCCTTAAAGACTAACTGTGTAAAGGGATAGGGACTAGCAGTGTAAAGGACTTAACAACCATATGGTTGGGCTGTTAAGTGGAATTAGGCTTTGTTTGGTTTTGGGTCGGGTAGTATAAAAAAAGTTTTGGGATTTTTATCATATAAAAAAGCTTATTGGGCTGATTTGGCCCATTATCTTGGGTACGGGTTGGCCTAATAAGATTTCTTTGGTTTTGGCTTTATCTTTGACTTGTTTACTTTGACTTTGACTTTGACTTTTTACGCTCTTTCCAATCCCGTGCTTGGTTTTGTCAGTTTTGCCTTCGTTTTTGTCCTTTAGTGAATATCCGTTACCTGCACAGCCATAAATCATAAAACACACAAATACAATGCATTTTTGATATATTTTGGTCATTTTAGGCTCGTTTTTATAGGTAAAAGGTATGTGTAATTAAGCACATACCAAAATCCCCCATACTAAGATATTGTCGTGTCCTCACGCAATGCCATAAGTAAACACTTTAGAAGACCAAGAATCTCAATCCCCCTTGACTAATTATCTCGAAAAGTAGTTAAGTGTTCATCAAAGGGAATTAAAGACTCATTAGTTTTGAAAAGTCCCGTTTTGACCATTTTTAAATATTTACACTTATTACCACACATATTTTTGTATTTTTCCCTTTTTCTCATTTTTTTTTGCTTTTCTTTTTAACAAACTAGAATGTCCGAACTTTCGTTATTTTTATAACCTTTAGGGTCATAGAACAAGACGCACTTTAATCCTAAAATGCCCAAAAGGATAAATTCATCGTCCTCGATTTTTCACCCGCCCCAAACTAAGCTTAAAAACGAAATCACCGTTAAATATAAGTTAAGATGCTAACACTACTCATACTTGTAACTTGTGAAACTTTTCACTCCCGACAATTATTATATATTATGTGAATGTGCTTATTTCGAATTTCAACCATGGATCAACCTTTTTAAGAAAATTGTAATATTTCTATGCTTCACGTTCCACCCAAGAATTATGATTTTGAAGGCGAGATCATTCCATGTAGCGACTTTCTTCTCGGCACATCCCAGCCGAGACCGGCTTAGGTGACCAGGCTTTTGACACCCCACAGAGAATAGTATCGGAACTCACGGACCTTCGGTTTCAAAAACTCTTAGGCTTCCCGTTAAATAAACAATTTATTTAGAAAAACCACAACTTAAAACGAAATAGTCTTAGTTCAAAAGCATATTTAAATTTAAGAAAAAGAGATTTTCCCTATATTTATTAAATCACATATATTACACTTAATATAATTATACATCCTTTAAACGAAGGAAATCCTCGACCTTTTTGAAGGCTGCAACATCGGTTGTGAGCCGGCAAGATGCAGCAAACTTTTATCAGTCTCGGATAATTACTATGTGCCTTATTTAGAAGACTGCAACATCGGTTGTGAGCCGGCAAGATGCAGTAAACTTTTATTAGCCCACAGTTATTATTATTATTATTACCTCATTTTTTTTCACTTTATATTACCACGATATAGAGAAAATTTATTTTTAGAAAATTTAAGTATAAATTTGAACTAAGACTAAATAAATTATTGTTATCGACTATACTTCAAAAATCGTTGATTTAAGTTTAATTTTTGAAAAGAGCACGTATTATTAGTCCGGTTAGAAGCTTATGGGAGAAAAAGCCACAAACTACACTTATGAGCTCTTAAGATTTCCAACTAATCCTTGTTTAGCATCTTACTCATAATTAACTCTATCATTTCTCATTCTTCGCAAATTTAAAATCTTTAATAAAAAGATCCGCGAATGCTTAGTCAAGTTTATAACGGTTAAGGGACAAAGCTAAGAGCTTAACTCGCTCGATCGAGTCAAAATTTATTCTTATTCTACCTAGCAGGAAAGTCAACATTGTGATAAAACACTTATTTTATTTTTAAAATTTTTAAAATTTTTTCATTTTTTTGGTGGTAAAAACGGTATTACGTGAAAACAACAACTGCAGGCACAATCAAATCGATAGATCCCCCCCATACTAGAATTGAACATTGTCCTCAATGTTTTAAGAAGGGTCTCTACGTAAATCTAAAGCCGTTTATTAAGTATGCTCAAAGATAAACGTTAGTCGATAAGATTTAGGATATTGGATTCCCATAATTATGTTAAGGATTGAAGCTCGAGTGGACGAAGGACAAAATCAAGAGCACGAGAGGCTTCATAATCCGGGGCAATCCTGGACATACAACATAAACCACAAAACACGATAAAGGAAGAGGTAAACCTCCTCACGTCACACTTATTCATTACTACTATTATAATTATATTAGGATAAGCATGGTTGCCACTAGACGTGCGCAAACCGGTTAACCAGTTCGGTTCAGTTTCAGTCAAACAGGAACCTGTTTCGGTCAACGAACCAGTCGAAACCGGTTTGGGGAAAACCGGTTCTGGTTTGAAACCGGTTTAGAGTGCTATTTTTGTCGAACCGGTCCCACCGGTTTGAACCGGTTAACCACCCAAACGGTTTTGACTGGGGTGTGGTGGGGGGGGGGGGGGGGGGTGGGGGGGGGGGGGGGGGGGGGGGGGGGGGGGGGGGGGGGGGGGGGGGGGGGGGGGGGGGGGGGGGGGGGGGGGGGGGGGGGGGGGGTGGGGGGGGTTTGTTGGTATTTTGTGTGTGTGTGTTGTGTGGGGGGGGGGTGTTGTGTGTGGTTGTGTTGTGTTGTGGATGTGTGGGTGTGGGGGGGGTTGTGTGGGGGGGGGGAGTGTTGGTTTTGGGGGGGGGGGGGGGGGGGGGGGGGGGGGGGGGGGGGGGGGGGGGGGGGGGGGGGGGGGGGGGGGGGGGGGGGGGGGGGGGGGGGGGGGGGGGGGGGGGGGGGGGGGGAGGGTGTTGGTAATTGTATAGTTTTTTAGTGAATATTGTATGTAATATAAAAATCCCAAATACATCAGAAACAATACATTGGAAAAGGAAATACAACACAATGCAAGGTTATTTAAAATACTACATCAACTACAGATTGCAAGAGAAATTTAAAAGAACATACTAATATAAATATTAGTAATCATCTTCGGCTTCGCTGTTCATGCATATATCATACGTGGTCTCCGAAGACTAGTGCCTTCACTGCTAGCATCTAGTGTAATTTCTTCATCGGATAGTGGAATGGCTTCATTTTGTTGCACCTCGTCATCAAAGACACCTTCTTCAAAGTCTAAGGGTGTTTCAAGAGGGCATTTGTCTTGTTTACGCTCTTTAGCGTCCAAGTGATCCTTCAAACACATGCACATCTCTAAAGACGCCGGAGTGAGTCTTGTTCTTCGGATTGACAACACCCTTCCACTTGTTGAAAATGCGGATTCAGAAGCTACCGAAGAAGCTTGTACACTTATTATATCCATGGCCATGCGGGATAGAACGGGAAACATTGTTTCCTTTTCTTTCCAAAAACCTAAGACATTAAAACTTGCAAACTCTTTGGGATGAAGATGTGTGACAAAATCCGAATCGACATATCGCTCATATTCGCTAGACATTGTAGGATCAGTCCTTGCCTTTTTTTTGTATGTGCTTTTAAACCGTTTAGCAAACGGCTATACTTATTTCCGCCACTCGCCTTCGATGCGATGAAGTAGCCTCACCACTTGTTTGAGATGATTGAGTTGGGTTACCATATTTTGCATAATAAAGATTATACAAACCTTCCAAAGATTTTTTAAAATAACTTTTTGACTTAGATGCAAAAGTATCGTCAAAAAACTCCAAATCCGTACTTATCGACTCGATAAGAAAGTCTACCCCGTTTACATTAAAACATGGATTTAAAGCGGCTGCACAAGTAATTATCGGTGGCATGTGTTGAAAATACTTCCTAAGTTTTTTCTTCATTGGTTTAATCATACATGACAATATACCCCCCTCAAGTTCATATTCGCTTAATACCGTACTCATGAAGAAAATCTGTTGAAGTACCAATGGAGATGTTGGGTAGTAAACCCCCGATAAAATTTCTGTGGCAGTGTTAAACACTTCAAGTAATTGGGTTAAAGATTGAATAATAACCCAATTTTCAGTCGGAAAATGATTACACCTATTCTTATTGGCCAAAACGTCATGAAAATACGCCAAAGTATTTTGTTGTTTCAAACCACTTAGGAACATATGATAAGTGGAGTTCCATCGTGTTGGAACGTCCCAATTTGGTCGTAAACAAGGTTTCTCTGCATCTTTACAGATTTTAACATAGCGTTGTCGGGTTCTTGCACTTGATTTGAAAATATCTTTTAACATTGTCTTAAAAGACTCTCTTATTGCATGGCGGATGTGTTGTTGCTAGCATTATCCAATGTAATTGACATAACTTTATCTTCCAAGTTAAAATTGGTAAGGACTTTTGTCAACATTTTAAACAAGGCTCCACCCGTGTGAGGAGACGGAAACTCTTCGAATGAAATGACCCGCTTCATCATTTGCCAAGTACCGGGTTCAATCCAATGTGCGGTAACACACATGTAAGAACCGGGCACCCCATGAGGAGCGGACCATACATCCGTTGTTAGGTTGACACAAGCATTTATGTTACCAAAACTATCAATTATTTCTTGTTTAGCCGCCAACCATAGTTTCATTGCATCACGTTTGAGAGTAGAGCGACTTACATGAGTGTATCTTGGTTGCATAGTGTTCTGGAACACCCTCGTTGTTTGCTCGTGGTCAAAGTGGTTGAACGGTAACGCTCGTTGAATCACCAAACCCGCGAATTGTTCACGAAGATAATCTGGATCGTACCTGAAAACACTCCCATCTCGAGCCATAGACGTTTGCCCCGCTTCTGAATTCTGGTTCTTCTGTACCTTCTTTGCTTCACAATGCGGATGCTCTATTTGATTCCTCAACGTCGTATTGGAACCGACCGATAAGAAATGAAAGCAATGCTTGCATTGAGCTTTTTGTGAGTTGTCGGTCATTATGCAAAGGTTGAAGTCTTTCCAAATTTGAGGGTTTTGATTGGTTGATATGATTTCACGAATTGTCGGTGCACTTGTTGAACCAACACCGGTGGTAGCTAAGGCAGATGCGGATTCACTTGTCATTGAAAGAAATTTGGTTTGCTTTGGAGAGTTTTTTTTGCTTAGGATTGTGATTTTTGAGTTGTGATTAACATTGAAACACAACCTTTCTATTTATAATGAGATAAAATAGCACAAAGACTGTGAAGATAAGTATGTAGGCGGACAAGATCCATAAAAATAAGCATGTGGGGGGACAAGATAAAAAAAATGCCATAAAGATAAGCATGTGAAGATAAGCATGTAGGGGGACAAGATCTAAAAAAACGGCCATAAAGATAAGCATGGGTACAAGATAGAGATAAGCATTGGTACAGTACAAAATTCGTCAAAAAGAGTATGAGGACATGGGAAGAAATGATGTATACTACCTTTTACCCAAAAACGTACTTATAAAACATAAAAACGCTCTTTTGAGGCCCGAAACTACCTCGAAAGGCCAAAAAGTGACACAGCTCACAACTTTCCTTGCCCGTTGGGTCATTTCTGAGTGACCATACGAATTTCAGCCAAATCTGCCACATAAATTTGTTGTCGCAAAATAAATTTTGTTGCCGCAAAATGAATTTGTTGCCGAAAAAATATATTTCTGCCGAAGATAACTCGTTGACCGCATCTCTATCGAAAACTCTCCTTCACGGGACCTCTCACAATAAAAAAGCTAAATTAAAAAAAAACGGTTCGGGTTGAAACCGGTTTTTGGAAACCGGTTTTTCAAACCGGTTCGAAAACCCGGTATACAAACCGGTGGAAGCTCGAAAACCCTAAACCGGTTCCAAACCGCCAGTTTGGCCTCAAACCGAAACCGGTTTGGTCGAACCCGGGGTTGACCAGTTCTGTTTTGCGTTTCAACCGGTATTCGGTTTTTTAAAACGTTTTTTTTTGTTCACGCTCGTAGTTTCCACCCACCAAGCACAAATCAAAAGCACGAGAGGCTTCATAATCCGGGGCAATCCTGGACGTACAACATAAACCACAAAACACGATAAAGGAAGAGGCAAACCTCCTCACGTCACACTTATTCATTACTACTATTATAATTATATTAGGATAAGCATGGGTTGCCACCCACAAAACGATTGTTTATTAATGAGTCACTAAGCTTGACTTGATCCCCCATACTTGAGCTGGTCAAGGAGGATAGAAATGGAGATACAAAACGTCCAAGGTAGGAATGTTTCCTCCATAGATCATCATCGGGCTTTCAGAAAAAACTGGAAAGCTTTAAAGCCCCGATGAGATAAGATATGAACTTTGTCCTCATTTTCAGATGGAAATGGAAGCAAAGTGTCAATCACTGGACAAAGGGTGGGTTGGGTGGGTAAAAGTCTAGGCATAAGAACATAATGTTTAGAAATATCACCCACCATTTTGGCAGTCAAAAGTCCCGTATCAGGCGCAAAGTAAATTCCATCATCCGGCGGTTTCGCAGGAGGACGAGGGGATGATGGAACATCAAAATGAAATGACTCATTTTGAGGAAGTGAAGGGGAATCATTTCTAAGCAATTCTTCAAGGAAAAGGATATCCCCTTCAGAGTCATAGTCATCATTCTCAATACCCGGTGGTATCGAGTCATCCGGAGCAAGAAAAATATCAATCTCCTCCATAAGAGAGTCACTATCCTCAACGAGGATAGGAGATGGAGAGAAAGACTCGATTACAGCATCAAAAACTTCAGGATTTAGTTCTTCCGGAGGTCGAGGAGACGAATACAACAATTTCTCAACAAGACGAATTTCTTCCTCAGGATCAAAGTCGGTTTCATTAATTCTCGGTGGAATTAAATCGATATGAGCGAGTTCACCGGAGAACTCCTCGAGAAAAGAATCGATCTTAGGGGAAGAAATAATCAAAGTATCTTGATTAAGCAAAGATTCTATAAGATCAGACTCAGCATTAAAGTGATGCGGATCTATCTTAGTAGAAATGATTTCTTCATCAAAAAGAGGGTTTGAATAAATTTCCTTCGGAACGTCCTCATCAGAAAATAACTCGTCGTCACTAGAGGAAAAATCATCGTCAGCATCA
This sequence comes from Tanacetum coccineum, assembly GCA_026074375.1. Lineage (NCBI taxonomy): Eukaryota > Viridiplantae > Streptophyta > Magnoliopsida > Asterales > Asteraceae > Tanacetum > Tanacetum coccineum. Next base: position 710 of record BQNB010138112.1, on the reverse strand, counting down.
AAGAGAGGATTAGAGAAAGTTATAAAATTATCACAAATGGGCATATCACACTCACTTTCGATATCAGAAAAATCCTCGGACTCACTTGGGATTGGGAGAAGGTTCTCAACACTAGACTTTATTAATTCGTCCGATTCTGTTTTCGGAATAGTGCTAAGATGCTCGTCCCCCATACTAAGAGAGTTATCAGGCTCCTCGGTTAGTAAGACGGGTGTGATTGCAATAGTATACTCCTCGTCATCATCTTCGTAGAAGGCAGGACAATTCCAGTTCGGAGTATTAATATAATCTGCGAGCTCCTCACTTATCATTTGTAAATATTTAAGAAGTTTATGAAGAAATTCTTGTAAATCCTCTGGTTGATGTTGCTTTTCTTTAAAAGCATGATTAATTTCAAAAAAATTCTCCCAAGCTAGCAATAAAACCTTTGGCGTTTCTCTAAAAGATATATGATTAAACTTCTTTAAAAAGGTTTGTATAGATTTTATTAGGTCTTCTCTGGCTTGCAAAATTTCCTTACTCGTTTCTTGAGGAGGATGATGAATGACGGGATACTACAGGGGTTAAATTTGGTCAAAACTGGAAGGATTAGAATTATAGAAATTTTGGTTCATCGGTTGACACTAGAAAGTCTCATGAGGACCCCCGCAGTTCTCACAACAAAGGTATTGTTATGGAAAACTTGATGAAGTTTGTGGAAAATTATTATC
>BQNB010138111.1:5445-17754 GCA_026074375.1 Tanacetum coccineum | reverse complement strand
TGATCAGAGGCTGGAGCAGACTGCCACCTATTCAATATCAACTAACTCGGAGTGATAAAAACAATAGAAGTCGTGTGTATCTCCATGACAAATGAGACAAGTCTCTTTTAACAAAAACTTGAATGGCTGGGAAGGGTTGTGTAGTGCATCACTGGGTCCATGATGTCTTTCTTCAATATCAGAATTCATCTTTGTGAATTTGATAGATTATGTATTAACCCGGTTTCTGACTAAAGTGTGTGGAGGGCTGCTTTGTTTTCATCCTTTATCCGTACAGTTCTTTTTCATTCTTCAACCCCTTCAATGCTTACTAAGACGTCATCACTAATACCTTTTGGTGGTTGTTCAAGTGTTAGCTCAACCTTAGTTGGCATTATTCTCTTTTCTTATTTATCTCCAAATCATACCTAAGGACTGCTATTTCTAACTATGGATTGTCCTTGGGTAGATCCCTCTGGCGCTGACTGGATCATAGGACTAATACCTAACCTAACCACCTTATGACTTCAGAATCGTCATGAAATTAATAGGTTGTTGGGTATAAGATCGTCACCACAAAACCATTAAAAAATCAATTAAAGTGTTTGATAGAATATCAAAACGTTTAACACTTTAAAAGTTTCAACTTTTAGAAAAACTCCCCCTTCACACGTGCATCGATAAACCAAAGTGTTTTGCACATGTGGATAAGAGTATAAAGCACTTTTCACTCTTGAGTCTTTAGATCAGTTATTATTTTCTAGATCACATTTTAATCACATTTCTCCCCTTATTTTAAATACCAAGTCACTTAGTCTTTAAAATACCAAATGAATAAAATTTATCTTGAAAATTCCGTGGGGAGAAAATGTTATAGCATGAATTATGTGGAACATTTTCTTCTTGCTCCCTCTCAAATTTACATATGTTTTATACCAAAAAATGATACTAAGTTGTAAAATGAATATAAAATTGAGGGTGAGATAGAGTTGAGCACACAATTTTAAAAGATTATGAAATGTCGTTGAAGAATTCTTAAAAAATTGTGCTTAGACACTGGATCATCTTATAACAAACATTCTATTGAATTGTCATTAATATTACTTAGTTGTTATTAAGATACTTTTATAATGTTTTGAATACATAAGAATTGTCGTTGATGATGTATCCAAAATTATTAAAACTTTGTTTTTCGAAAAACTCGCCCTAAAAAATAGAACCAATTGTAATATTGTCGTCTTTTAAAGCTTTGTGAGGGATGGAGTGTTGAACACACAATTTGAAAGGTTTTGAATTGTCATTAATATTACTTAAAAAATTGTGTTCAACTATTTGAAAAACATATATTAGAAGACTTCTCTTCTAACGCTAAGGGTAAGCGCACTGAAGCGTACACTTTCCTTTTTCTTGAGCTCAAAACTTTGAATGTCTTGTAAGAACAGCTCATGACTGAGAAAATTGATTTTCTCGTTGTTAGGATAAGTTATTTTTTTAGATAAACTTTCCTTTATTTGAAATCCGAGTTATGTACTGATTTACACATAAGCCATTAAGAAAATTAGAAATAACATGTTTTGAAAGCATTTGAAACTCTTGCTCGAACTTCATTTACATACCCGTGTCAATATTAATCGACATTTCTAGTTACGTAAATGTTATAGATTCTAAGAGACATGTCGAGAAGATTTTTTTTGCAAATTTTATGTTTTTTTTGATTTTGTATTTTCTTTTTGAAATTTAATATTTTTGTATTTGTTTTTATAGGTTTTATATTTTTGTATTTTGTTTTTGTCAAAAATATTTACAAATCGATGTTTGAAGAATATATCAAGCATATTCATTTGCCAGAACCTCCAGTTCTGCTAGAGTCAAACATCTCATACCAATTCGTCTAACGAGATACTGAAACCTATCTTCGAGTAAGGATTTAGTAAACATGTCAGCTAATTGGTATTCAGTTCTGACAAAATACAGTTCAATTATACCATGTTCAACCTGTTCCTTGATAAAGTGATATCGAGTATGGATGTGCTTGGTACGGGAGTGCTGCACGGGGTTGCATGATATTGCTATGGCTGATTGAGAGTCACAATACAACGGTATTTTGTTGTAATTGAAGCCATAATCCTTAAGTTGTGTCCTCATCCACATTACTTGAGCACAACTTGCAGATAATGCCATGCACTCTGGTTCTGCTGATGACATTACAGTGTAGTCCTGCTTCTTTGACATCCAGCTGACTAACTTATCACCTAGGAACTGTATTCCTCCAGAAGTGCTTTTGCGTATATCAAGGCATCCGACATGGTCGGCATCTAAAAAAGCTGTTAGTTCAAAGCAAGAATCCTTCGGATACTAGAGTCCCATGTTAATGGTTCCCTTTAAGTATCGAAAGATCCTTTAAACCTCTTTGAAGTGTTTTTCAGTCGGTCTTGCTTGATAACGTGCACAATAACATACTGCTTGCACTATGTCTAGTCTACTAGATTTCAGATACATGAGTGACCCGATCTTACTACGGTAGTCTGATTGGTCTACGAGTTTTCCACTCAAGTCTGCATCCAGTTTAGGTTTAGTAGCCATTGGTGTACCAATGCTGTTACATTTGTCCATACCATGTTTTTTAAGTATTTCTAAAGCGTACTTAGCCTGATTGATAAAGATACCTCTTGGGGATTGGTGGATCTAAAGTCCTAGAAAGAATTTCATTTCTCCTATTAAGGACATCTCAAATCTACTATGCATTAGTTTTTCAAACTTTTTAGAATATTTAGGGTTTGTAGACCCGAAAATAATGTCATCGATGTAAATTTGCACAAGTAGAATGTCCTCCCCGTATCCTATCATAAATAAAGTGAGGTCAATGGTACCTTTAGTAAAACCTTTGGACAGTAGGAAATTTGAGAGTTCATCATACCAGAGACTCTCAAAGCTTGCTTCAATCTATATAAGCTTTCCTTAGACGGTAAACTTTTTCTGGGTGATCAGGATCAACAAACCCATCTGGTTGTGCAACATAAACCTCCTCCTTCAGTGGACCATTAAGAAAAACCGTTTTGACGTCCATCTGATAGATTGCAAAAGATTTGTGTACATCATAGGCAATGAAAATCCGAACAACTTCCAATCAAGCGACTGGTGCAAAAGATTCTTCGAAATCAATACCCTCTTCCTGAGCATATCCTTTAGCTACAAGTCGTGCCTTATTGCGAATAACAGTCTGATCTTTATCCTTTTTGTTCTTCCATAACCACTTTAGCTTGATTACAGTCTTGCCAAAGGGTTTGTCAATGAGTTCTCAGACTTGTAGTATGTCAAACTGATGAAGCTTATCTTGCATTGCCTCTATCCATGTGAGTCAGCCATTGCCTCGTTAATGTTTGTCAGTTCAGCAGTACTCACGATGAGCACGAACATACACATTTCAGGATCTGTTGTAAGTTGTCGTCTTGTTTGCACCAGCTTGGATGGATTTCCATGAACTTGTTCTAGCGGATGGTCTTTGGTCCATCGGTATTCGGAATTGTGAGGTTGATAAAAGGTATGCATATTTGAATAATCAATATTTCGTAAGGAAGACTCAGCAACTTCTCATACCGGTGTACAGAAAGGATTAATAAATTCATCTTGTTGGAACTGTGTATCTGCTGCTTGATTATCGTTGTTTTCCTCAGCATGAACAATTGTAGTTGGAGTTATTGGTTCTGTTGAATGGTGAATGTTCGCCGTAGGTCGTGTGTCTTGTTGAGTAGAATTGTCAGTGGGAGAAGAAGACTTGTTGACACTTGAAGTACATGCAGTGAGAAATTCATCGTACAAAGGACCGAATAAAAGATCCAACTCGTGTTGTAACAGAGCTGTTGTATCTGCTGATGGAGAACCATATTGTAGTTGGGGCGCGGGGCCAAAGTTGTCATAATCTGACGCCTTTTGTCATTGTAGAACAAGGCTTAAAGTGTTATTATCAATAGATGTCTTAGATATCTCTTTGATCTCATCAAATTTAATATGTATGGATTCAACTATCAATCGGGTTCTCTTGTTGTAAACTTTATATCCCTTAGACTGAGTGGAGTATCCCACCAGAATACATGAATCCCCTTTTTCTTTCAACCTATTAAGATTTTCACCATCGCTGGTTAAGTAACAGGTGCAACCAACTATGTAAAGGTGTCTAATTAAAGGTTTTCTATCATTAATGATGTGATATGCAGTCTTCTCATGTTTTGGGATTATGATTGATCTGTTCTGAGTATAGCACGCGGTTGCAATAGCTTCAGCCCAAAAGAACAAAGGAAATTTAGAAGCTGAAAACATCGTTCGAGCAGCCTCAACCAGAGTACAGTTTCGTCTTTTAACAACGCCATTCTAATCAGGTGTTCATGGAGAAGATGTTTGATGCTCAATTCCTTCTTATTTGAAATACGCATGGAGTGTCTTGTTTAAGAACTTTGTGCCTCTGTCAGTTTAAACAGTAATCACTTGAGCTTGAAGATTGCGTTGAATCATCTTGACAAAATATTTTAGAACTTCTGGTGTTTCATCCTTGGATCGTAGAAAGAGAGTCCAAGTATATCTGGAGTAGTCTTCAACAATTACCATAATGTATTTCTTCCCATTGATGCTTTCAACACGCATAGGACCACATAAGTCCATATGAAGCAAATTTAGCCGTCCTTTTGAACTTGGAATAACCTTTGTCTTAAATGAGCTCTTTTTTGCTTTACTCAGTTCTTAAGAAGAACATAGTTGATCCTTGACATATTTTAGTTTTGGTAAACCAATCACGGTATCCTTCTTTGAAATCAAGTTGATGTAGTCAAAGTTAAGATGAGAAAGTCTCTAATGCCATAACCATGCTTGAGTTGGTGAGGCTTTAGCCATGAAACAAATTGGAGTTGATGAAGTTAATTATTGCAGAGAAATTGTATAGAGATCAGATCTACAATTACCAGTTAGTAAATCATTTCCCTTAAGATCTCTAACAAGACAAGTAGATTTTCAGAAAGCAACCTCCAAATCCGTATCATAAAATTGACCAACCGAGAAGAGATTGTGATTAAGGCCTTCGACATAATAAACCCTATTGATCATGATATTTCCTTAAACCAAATCTCTATAACCAAGAATTGGAGCAAATTGATCATTGACAAAACGAACGGTACCAAGATATTATTCAACAAAATTGCACAACAGCTTTAGATTGCCCGTCATATGCTTTGTGCATCCAGAGTCAACAATGAATAGGATGAGTTGAACAATCTGCAAGATAATTAGAGGACGATGGAACATTTTACAAATTAGATCCTAAATTATTTGTGAGTTTCAAGACATTAGTTATCCTAGATGCATTATCTATGGCAAAGCTAACTCTCTTTTTCACATTTTCATTCTTAATTTTAGGCACCCATTTTATTATTGTCTTAGAAACCCATTTATATCCTGATGGGCATTGTTGTGCTATCCACCATTTCTATGTCTTACTAGTTTTCTCATAAAGCATCTTATAGTAACTCTTGGATTTTTAGAAAGTGGATTTTGATGCAAGTGTTTTCATAGAAGTGATGCAACAGATTTGTTCGCTTGACTTTTGGGTTTCCCAGTACTAATAGGCACTACTTTAGGCTTCTTAGTTCTAGCATTCACGTCCTGGATAAATTTAGAAACACAAGCATCATGATTCGAATTAAACACACATTTTCCACAAGTAGCACAAACAGCATTAACATTCGAAGTTCTAGATTTTAAAATGTCATTACACGTAGTTACAGACTTTGTTTTATTAGAAGTACTAAAAATCCTGTGAGGTTTCTCGATTCACGATCTCAGAAGGTCGGGGATGATGGAAATAAATAAAATCCATTTTAGAGAGAGAAAGTAGTTATTATTGAATGATTAGTGAAAATTACAATTATGAGGTTCACCCCTCTAAGGAAGATTAGAGTGGGTATTTATAGTCTAAACACAAGCCATCTTTGGGCTAATTACACTTCTAGTCCTTGTGTTTAAGACTATTTAGAAACTAATGTAATTTCCATATAGACACCATATTTTTAATCCTAACAATCTTCCCCAAATATGGTGGCATATGGAATTACTTACATGTACCTACAAAGTACACATATAAATGATTCATCGCATTAAATCCTTTCCAAGTACTTGCAGACGATATAATGTAATTTGTATAAACTAAGTTATCTTCCCCCTAGTTCATATTGCATGTCTTCACAGAGCTTTCTTCATCTACTTCTTTTTGTCGAAGTTTCTAAATCAGAAATATAAATGCTTTAGCTTAAATCTTTCCATTACTTGCAGACGTTACAATGTAATTTGTATAAACTGAGTTATCTCCCCCCGTTCATATTGCATGTCTTCACACAACTTTCTTCATCTACTTCTTTTTGTCGAAGTTTCTGAATCAGCTTCCCCCCAAACCAACATCCGTATTGTAAGCAGATTCTGAAACTGTGATGTAGCTTCATAGAAGAAGAAGTAGAAGTAGAAGATGAGAATCAGAAGATTTATAGAAGCAAAAGAAGCCAATCACATCAAACATAACTGCTTCTGTTTTGCTGAATATCTGTTCAGGGGAACATGCAAGGAATCAGCAACATCTTCTCACGTATGCACATACTTCACACACTAACCATCTAGAGGTTGAAAGCATACAATCCATCTCCATAAGATAGAAGCAGACTTAAAGATAAGAAAGAAAGAAATGAAGGTGAGATAAATACACATTTCTTCCCCCTGATTAATGCAATCTATCGAATACTTCCTTTTCTTCCCCCTGATTGCATTTGATGACCATCGAAAAATTCATAATCTGAGTACTCCCGAATATTTGATAGAACAACCATGTGTGAAGTAGAATAAATTTGGTTAAGCATGAGAATCAACTGCCGATGAACAACCTCTATTTGTCTCTTCTCTGACTGAGTCAATTCTAACCTCGCATTCTGTCGGCTTTCTGTAATGACCACTGATGGAGAAAACTCAATATGACAAACTCGATACTGAAGTAACATCCCCCAAAGTTGTGACTTAAGCTTGCACTATCCCGAAGAATCTCTTGAAATATCCTCAACTACGTGAGTCACTGAGCACTACAACGTAACTCCTTAAAGTGATAGCTACTTTGTGGATAAAAGAGAGAAAGAATCACAAAAGTAAACAGATATTCAAGTCTTCATGAGAATCCTTATATGCTCGAACAAGTCATCTTCGTTACAGAGGTAGAAAGGCTAGAAGATGAAATAAGTACACTTCCCCGTGACATATTCCTTCAATCCCGAATAAGTAATAAAGAATCAACCCCGTAGTCATTTCTTGCGTTTAAATCCCTAGAATAGCCTTTTAGCATTTTTCATGAATCTTCAATAAGGATCGTTTTAAGCGATAAGTGATGTTTTTATAAGTCCATGATTATTGTTCACGAGTATAAATGTAACCAAATACTAAATACTATCAAAAGTTAAGCACATACGCCACAAATGATGCAATTTTCGAATTTAGTAATGGCCCATGTCGAAAATTCAATGGAGCAGCCCAATATAAGGTATAAGAAACAAGCATATCCAATCCAACCCATGTTTACCAATTTTTGGATCACAATCCCATTATTTACATTATGTATAACCACACGTTACAAACCTAGTGTACACACCAACCCTACATTTTCATTATAACAACAGCCTCCTTCATCTACTTTTCCATTTAACAGATACATGCCTACATCTCCATCTCCCAAAATTACTATCAACCTTATCAAATCTGATCATCTCAACAACACATCCCAACTGCTTGTTAACACATCAGTTTCATAACGTAAATTGAACCTTATTTCTTCAACTCCAAATAACTCTCATCTCTTCAACCAAACTTCACAACAACATCCTTCAACCCATCTCAGTTTTCTGTTAACACAATCTTACGAAGAACAAGAAGATGTGACTTCAAGACCTTGTAACAAAGATATCAGTAGGTTCTTTCTTTCATGTCCTGCGTTTTTATGAACGAAACAAAGAAAAGACAGTAACATATTTTGTTATAAGTCTTTCTTTAATTTTCGGATAAAAAGAAGAGTTAAACCTTCACATGGATCTATGATGTGTTTCAAAGCTTGTAAAATCTGTAAAGATTTATAAATGAGTTGCAAACTGAGATCCTTTCATTCATGATTTAGAGTTCGAGTCTGTTAAAGATGGGGATGTGATTCGATGTAGTTTGGGTTTGATTGTGCTTAATGGTTTGTATATGTAGTGATGTTGTAAAACTGAGCTTCTCTTCTTTGTTTCAATTTTTGATCTACACCCTTTTCTTGTTTTCATTTTCGATATGCCTTGTAAAACTCGGTAATAATCGAGTCTTGTACTGAGTTGACTCATTTTCGGTACCGAGTTTATGAAGCAATTTCGATATCAAAATTGGTACAGATCTGTGTATCTCCTTGTAGCTTTCTTTTTCTTTTTTGACCAAAAACATTTTCGGTATCCATTTTCAGAATAAGCTGTTAGATTACTGAGTTTGTCCATAACTTCTGAGTTTGACCGTTGACCAATGCCGAATTTGTGAAATCAGCAGTTTTTAGCACATTTTATGACCGAATTTGTACAAATCTTACGCTAAAACCGTAAGCAGCCAAACTCGATCATATCAAACATATCGAAAATAAGCTAAACTGTGTAACAAGCTGTAAAAACAAACAAACTGCTGAACTGATCTGAAAACCACATCTGATCCGAAAATAAACCTCTGAATAAGTGATAATAAGCAGATCTGGACTGAATAAGATCAAATAAGCTGCTGGACAGATAATCAGAACTGAATAATCAGAAATAAGTCGGAATAAGCTGATCATAATAAGCTGTAAAACATCACGAATCGCTCCTGTAGCTCTGATACCACTTGTTAGATTTCTCAATTCATGATCTCGGGAGGTCGGGGATGATGTAAATAAATGAAATCCATTTTAAAGAGAGAAAGTAGTTATTATTGAATGATTAGTGAAAATTACAATTATGAGGTTTACCCCTCTAAGGAAGATTAGAGGGGGTATTTATAGTCTAAACACAAGCCATCTTTGGGTTAATTACACTTCTAGTCCTTGTGTTTAAGACTATTTAGAAACTAATGTAATTTCCATATGGACACCATATTTTTAATCCTAACAAATCCTATTTTGGTCTTCTACTTCAGTCTTCTTAAACTTCACTTGACTATTGTTTGGCACGACCTTATCTTTCATTTGAGTACACCTAAGCGGTGGTCTGCTAACATTATTTCTGTAAATTACTCCTATAGAGGTAGACATGCGAGGATTAGTATTCCTAGAAGTCTGAAACAACTGTGGTGCTTTAGTTTGTATTGTCCTAATGTCAATTTGATACATGCCTGGTTTAATCACATTTATGTTTCTTACAGCTTGTCTTGTTGTTGGAGGTAAAATCTGTGTAGTGTCTGGTTTTGATAAACTCTCCGACTCATTAGTTTTCGGAATCATCTTTGTCTTTGAAAATCTTTTCCTCTCAAGAGAGTCTGAAAAAGGAGTCCGTTTGCCTAAAACTGATGGTTTTAGAATCCTTTAAGCATTTGGTTGTTGAACAACAGATGGTGTATCAAACTTAGTTTTCACAGATTTTCCTTTACATTTCACGATGAGTTTCTTTAACTCACTTATAGCAATGTTCTTGTCTTGCAATTAAGCTTTCAAATCTTGTATTTTGAAATAATGTTCACGTTCTTTTAGAAATACGGTTGATGTTTTTTCTTTGCAAACTGTGTCATTTTTCATTTGTTCTTGACATTGTTGTAAAGCAAGTTCAAGAGAAATCGAGTGTTTTTCTAATTTAGCAAAACTTCATAAAAGCTCATTATAAACTTCTTTTCTAATAGTTTTAGTTTGTTTAGAAAGCTTTTGTGAAATACATTCACATTCTTTTACTTTTTGAAGATATAAGCATTGAAATTCAGTGTGAGCATCTAAATCAGATAAAGAATGTAAATAAGAACACATAACATCTTGTGACATACACTCTTGGAGAAGTAGATCATACATGTCTAAAAAATCTGCATTATCAGATTCAAGTTTGTCAATATCTTTTTCAAGGGATTCAACGTACTTAAATCAGTATGCATTTCTTGTTTAAGTTCATGAACAAATTTGAAACTATCATTTTGAGTTTTTAGAGCAAGAGGCATCAAACATGTTTTGATTAAAATTTCCATATCATGAGCAGTTGGTGCACGAAAATGATCATGTAAATGTTTTTCCCAAGCTTGATCAACAAGTTCTCTAAAGTGATTTATGTTATGTGTCATTACATTATAAGCTTGTCTACTTTTGCTAATTAATTTTGAAGTAGGTAGAAAACCGATGTTTTTGAAAATTTTTGGTTTAGATTTCACAAAAGATTTTCTCCACATTTTTTTTCTGACTTCATTTGCATGTGCCAACTGATCATGATAATCCTGTGACGCTGGTTTAAAATTTTCGTAAAGTCTATTTTACTTTGTGTAATCATAAGGTTTCACTAAGTCTTTATTCAATTTTGATCTACTCTCTTGTTCAAGAGTCAAGGTATATTCCCTATCATGGGTAAATTTGTTTGCAAGATCAGATGTGTCATATGGGATCTCATACAAACATGGTTTTTCAGATTGAGATTTCTTGAGGTACATAGGATTTACAAAAGTTGGTCTACCATTGAATGTTGAGCCTTTGGGAGCTAACATATGAATGGTTTGAATTGAATTATTCCTCTTATAAACAATTTCATTCAAAAACTTTAATTGCTTTTCCATTGCAATCAATTTGTCTAGATCTTTTTATTCATTTAGTTTCAAATCCGTGATTACCTTGGTTTTCTCTTTGACAAGACCTTCATAATGTGACTTTGTTAAAAAACTCTATTTGACTAACTCATCATGTTTCTCTTTGACAACTAAAATTTCATAGGCTTTAAGTTTTAAACCTTCCTTTATGTCAAATTCTTTTTGAGCTAATAGTCCTAGAGTTTCATTTAATTTATGTTCAAGTTTGTCATAATCAACTGTACGGTCATTTAAAGTCTTGTACGGCTCAAGCTCAGTTTGTTTACTTTAAAGTGCAATTAGACAACTATCCCGAGTAGTATTAGACTCCTCAAGATTGGATTTGCACTATTTTAATTCTTGAGTCAATGATGCGTTTGCTTTCTTTAATTGATTTAAAATCTTTTTGTTCTCTTTAGTATCAAGTGTTAAATTTGCAATTAAATTAGCAAGCGCGGCACGCTCATCATCACATTCTTCAGCATTTTAGTAAGTCTGAATATCATTATCACACATATCCGGTGAATTAGGAATGCATTAATATCAACCTTTTCCTCTACACATGTGTTATTAATGGATTCAGGTTGCTCAGAATGCTGTCTCTCATTGGTAAACATATTATATTCAGTATCATATTGTACCTTTTCCAATGGCTCAATATCAGTTCTTGAGTCCGCAATAGGAACCTCCTGAATCTTTTCCATATAGCTGTAATATGCTTCCAATTCTTGTTCATCTATCTCTGCATCCGTGTCCTCTAGCTAATCAGCTTGCTCTGCTTGTAATGAAACACCTTTCTTAGCTTGTTTGCACATCAATTTCTTTTCCTTGTGATAAGTGTAGTCTTTTACCCTTTTTGGTTTCCTGTATTCCTTAGCAAAATGACCAAATTCCTTGCAATTAAAACAATATCTCCCAGTCTGCTGCACTACCTGACTGCCTACAATCTCCCTAGCCTCAGCAACAGTCACTGTCCCCTGATTCCCAAACTGCCTAGTCTGATTATCATTCTTGTACCTTGGAGAAGTATCCACATTCTTGTTTTTGGAGTTTGAAGAAGTTCTAAGGTTATTGTTGGTAGGTTTGTAGATCGTTTTGAAGTACTTTGCAATGAATGCCAAGTTTTTCTGTATATCCTTATCTCTCCGAGCTTGTTTTGGATCACTGTCTTCATCAAAAGCTAACTCAGATAGATGTGTGATTGGTTTGGCTATCTCTTTGCCTTTGTATTTGGTAGATGCATTAGACCTGGTGGAAGATGATTGTTCAGATGGTGGTGCATATGATTTGTAAGATTTTGGTGCTTGATAATAAGGATCTGGATATTGTTGAGCAGCAACAACAAGTGCTAATGGGTTTGCATTCGTGGCTATTCTCTCAGCACAGATTTCATTAACTTCCTTTTGATACTATTTCAGAATGTCAAAGAGCTTGTGATATAAGACTGTATCCAAGTCATGTTGTTGCTTGACAATTGTCACAAACCTTGACCATTTTGGTTGAGTTGTTGAAGAAACT
>BQNB010138110.1:0-17754 GCA_026074375.1 Tanacetum coccineum | reverse complement strand
TTTACTTATATATATTGTGTTCAATTGATCTCATATAAACTCGGATATAAGGATTTTACAAACTAGTATAATTAAATTTTAAAAAGCGGTAAACTATTTAACCATCTTTTTAGTTTCCATAATTGGTATCAGAGCCAGGTTAACCCAAGATTTTTAAAATAAACTGTATTTTAAAACTTGAATCGATCTATAGAGTCTGAAAAATACCTAGAAGGGAAATCCATGCAAATACCACCACTCTTTGAAAGCGCTGAAGTTATTTACTAGAAAATTAGATTCGAGACTTATGTGAAATCAAAAGATCTAGATATTTGGCATGTTATTACCCATGGTGATTTTCCACCTATTAAAAATAACCCTTTTAACTAAAAAGGATGAAATTATACCTTTTGAGAAATAGATTGATGATCTTAAAAGAAGACTTGCTAAAATTAATGAAGCCAAAAAGGTAATTTATAAGGCTTTGCCACGTAAAGAAAATGAATGAATTTTCATGTGCAAAACCACAAAAGAAATTTAGGAAACTTTGTTAATCACTCAACAAAGTAATAGTTAAGTCAAAGACAACAACATAGATTTTCTCATTCAACAATATGAACAATTTATGATTTCGGAATAGAAATTGATAGATGATGCTTTTGCTAGATTTAACACTATTATTACTAGTCAAAAAGCACTCGATGAAGGTTATTCTAGCAAGAACTATGTTAGAAATTTTCTTAGGGCTCTACATCCTAAATGGAGAGCAAAGGTCACCACAATTGAAGAGTCATATAACTATCACTTGATGAACTTATCGGTAACTTAAAAGTTAATGAAGTGTTAATTAAGAAAAATTATGAAATTGTCAAAGGTAAAAGAGAACAAATGAGATCTCTTGCCTTAAAGGCTAAAAAGAAATCTAGTAATGAAGAAAGTTCGACTTCCAGGAGTGAATACGAAGAATACGCCATGGCGGTTAGAGACTTTAAGAAGTTTTTCAAAAGACGAGGTAGATTTACAAGACAACTACGTGATGAAAAGAAGTCAGTGCAAAGGAGTTGGGATGACATGAACGGAAAGAGAATATTTTAGATGCAGAGATCCAAATCACCTTATCGGAGAATGTTCGAAGTCACCAAAAAACAAAAAACCAAATGGTTTTTGTTGGAGGACCTTGGAGCGATAACGGTGAAGAAGAAGAAGAAGAAGAAAAGACCAAAGACGAAACATGTCATATGGCTCAAGCATCTAATGAGGTACTTTCCGAAACCGAATTTTATGGTGATGATATATCGTCAATAGATGATCTTAAATTAGATAGAGAATATCACCATTTATGCAAATTGATTCTAAAAATCATAAACAAAAATAAGTCAATAAAAACTATTAGAAATAGGCTAGAGAAAGAAATGCTTGAATTAAAAGAAAAAGTATCAAGACTAGAGAAAAACAAAGAAATCGACATCGGGTGTACAACGTGTCAAAACCTTATAGTTGAAAACGAGAAACTCAAAGAGGAAGCGTCTAAGCTTACTCAATTTAAAAAGAGTACTTATTCACTTAAGGAAATGTTAAGTTTTCAAAAACCCTCCGACGATAAATCGGGTCTAAGATTTAATTTAGTAGAAACATCAATAAGCGGGACTAAACAAATAAAATTTATAAAATTAGAGAAAACTGAGACAACAAGTTCCGGTCCTCAAGTGATAGATGACGGTCCCTTAATTATCTCAAGCGTTCCCCAAATCAATCTAGGACCGTCTGACTCATAGTCCGTCGTAGAAAAGTCAGTTTCATTTTTAAGTCAAATTCGAGTCCGAAACCAAAACATATAATTATTAATAATGTTAAGGTTCCCGTTGCTAGTGATGATGAAGTTAAATGTTTTTACAAACCATCTTTAAAACCTTGATTCAGATTTACAAAACCCGAAACTAGAGCAAAAACTCCACCTCCTAAGAGAACTAATAATTATCGTCCTCGGTCTAAAACACGGCAACCTAGGAGAAACCTTGGAAGACAAAATTACCCAAATGTATACCCCATAACTTGGAATAATCTCTAACAACAAAGTTACGTACCTTGGGGAATTTATCCATCATTTTAATATCCTAACCAAATGCGAAGGATGTTTAATGTTAACAACTTTGAACCCATGAGATATTGAGGACCAAATGTTTGAGTTGTTATGTAGTTTTTATAGATATGCTTGGGAATTGATTTGGAGCTCGAAGAATGGATCAAAGATAGTAGATGCACAAAGCACATGACGGGCAACCGAAAGCTTTTCTATACATACAAAGCAATACAATGGAGGTAACATAATTTTTGGTAGTAATCTACGTGGTAACATCATTGACAAAGGTACAATTTCTCATGAATCCCTAAATATTGCAAGTATTGAGCATGTAGATAACTTAGGATTTAATTTGCTAAGTGTTAGTCAAATATGTGATAACAGGTGTAATGCAATATTTTTTGAGCATGATAGTGAAATAACTAAGGATGAAAAGATCATAGGTAGAGGTATTAGGAAAAATTAAGAAATAAGCCAAAAGAAAAAATTCGTCTTACAACAATTGATGAAAACTCCACCTTATGACATAGGAGATTAGGCCATCTAAATATGCGTTTAATTCAATGCTTCGTGTCTATGGAACTAGTTAGAAATTTACCTAAGCTTAAGTTCGATCAACATTTCTGTGATGGTTGTATAATTGGAAAACTAGCTCACGCTAGTCACAAAGCTAAGAATATGGTCTCAATGACTAGATTCTTAGAACTTCTATATATGGATCTATTTGGTCCATCCGCCATACGGAGTTATGAAGGAAATTGTTACACCTTAGTAATAGTAGACAACTACTATAGGTTTACTTGGACAAGATTTCATCAAAATAAAACCAAAGCTTCCAAGCAATTCGATATTTTTAGTAAAAAGGTCCAAAAGGGCGGATCATGGTCAGGAATTTGATAACGAAGTGCAATTCGGAGTTTATTGTGACTCTAATAGGATTACTTACAATTTCTCCGCTCCACATACTCCACAATCAAATGGGGTAGTAGAAAAAAAACCACACATTACAAGAAATGAGTAGAACCATGTTAAACGAACAATTCATTCTACAGAAGTTTTGGTGCAATGCGGTAGACACCTTGTTAGGATTTCATTTTATGTGACGACATGACGGAATTATCATAGTTAATCATATCACCATACGTAGGGACTAGAATAGGCATTTTAGTAAACTTATGTATTAGATGGTGGTATAAATACCCCTCAATGGCTTCTATGGAGGGGTAAGACACTTGTAACATTTCATATTTTACTTTATAATACACACATTTGTTTCTCTCTCTCTCTCTTTAAACATGGCTATTACATAGTTTAAGTCTCCTTGACCACCAGATCTATGATTGTTTAAATATGTCAATTGGTATGATGATTCCTCTAGATAGTCAGTATCATGCTGGAATAAATGTGTTTATCCGGGACTTAGTTGACTTTGGTGTTATCATTTCGACTACCTGGAGGGTTTAATTGTCTACATCCAGGACTTAGTTGACTTGGGTGTTACAAGAAATATCATCATTATCCTGAAGGAAGGAATGCGCATGTCCAGGACTTAATTGACTTTGATGCTATGATTTCGACTTCATGAATGGGATATAGTTTGTACTTTGGGTTTTTGGACTTCATACAATAAGACTGGTTGCATCTCTTCAACCACATGGGGGAAGAGATATCTTGATAATTTTGAGTATGCATTATTTGAACTTCCAGGGGAAAGAGTTGTGAGAAGGTTTATTCAAGCATGAGAAGATACTTTATTGATCCATTTGATGTTTCCCCGAACGGTTAATCACTAAGCTAAATTTATAAAGGAGCAATAATATTTGATGTGGTACTCTACTAATTCCGCTGTGCACTTAATTATTCTAAGCTAGTAAGAAAGTTCAAAAATGCTCAAGGGAGGATTGCTCGTTCGGGGGGAAGCTTTGAAAGCTTCTAAATAATGAATATGTGGCATGAATTAGGGGGAAGCTAATTCAGAAGATTCTCCTTGATGTGTTTTAAAATCTTTAAATTTATAATACTAGAATTATCGGTTAATAAACGGAAACACACAAGAAAGTATACCATTTCGAGTGTAGTAGAGTCTAGGTAAGTCCAGGTCGTCCCAAGGGAGTAGTGCGTTTTCATATTCAAAAAGTAGTTTAGAAAGAAAGTCCAAATGATTGTCACGATCATTAGACTCATATTTGATTTAACAACTAAGTTATACCAAACGCTAGAAATGATTTAGATTATACCAAGATGATTAAAACATGTTTAAAGATTTGTTTGTTTAGGCTTATCTTAGTCTAGAGGAGACATGGAGTCTAGAATTGATCATTGTAATAGACTAGGCTCAATCACAAACCTAAGCATACATCGCCACAAATGACGGGTAATCACAATAGCAAGTATGTCTACCAATTATGCAAGGGAATTCTTTCGACCTTTGACCCAAACATAACAAGCGCATTAAGATAGGTTTGTGACTAATATTTATACAAGTACGCTTCCCCTAATCAAGTTGTGAGACGTGAGATTAGGCCTTAAACACATAATCATTCGGGTTGTCTAGCAATTTACTATCTAATTCTCACAAGTCTAGTATTGATTCGCGACTCAAAATCAACCACACAATCGAGCCTTTCGACCTATATCGACTGAGATGATCAACCAAAGGATAGACAATAATCTGAATAATAACATATCAAGCATAAAGCATAAACATTGAAAGCATATCAAAACAATCAAAACTATATCATAATCCTCATAAAGCTTAAACAAACATTAAGAGACTACTCCATATTCAAACAAGTAACAACACACATAACATTCATCATGAATTCAGCAAAGATCATATTCAAAGGATAAACAAGATTATACCAAATTCCAAGAGCAAAATATGGTGATTTCACATGAATTTCCCAAGAACACTTTATTATATTCGAAGTAAAACCCGGAAACTATGAACAATTCTGTCACAATCGCTTATAGATTCAAAATAACACTTCAATTATGCTTCTTTGAAGGATCAAATTCTGGGTTTGAGAAGAAATTAGAAGCAAGTTCAACCAAATTCCCCAAAACTAGTTCCTAACTTATTCTACTTTTAGGAGAGGATTGTAGATGGATGTGTGTGAGATATGAGGGATTTGGGGCTGTATTTATAGGCTCAAGGGAGGCTGATATTCGTGCATAGAAGGATCTAGAATGGGTAGATGATAGGTTGCAATGAATGTCAAGCTCATTTAAGAGCATTTATAATCTGGCAGAAAAGTGCGCCGCACTTATTAGAAAGTGCAGCATACTTGGGGCATTTACAACATTTGGCCTTTTTCAAAGTTGTAGATAATTTAATTCTCTTCGCGTGGCCGCCAGAATCGCGTCAAACGGAGTTCGTATGACAACCGAGTTATGACCAAAAGTTCTTATTATTAACCAATTTATATGCATAAAAGCATTGATAACGTGTATAGAAACATGTATAATTTAAGCGTTATCACTCCTTAAACAAGAAGTGTATGGGTTACTTAGTTCATGCCTACTACAATATTTCTCCTACAAGGTACTATAAATATGATTCATGTTGGAGTGCAGACTTGAAGTCAAATGAAAAGCAGATTCTAGAAAACTTTGACATGACTAGAAGTGCAAGGAAATGAAGTTTTTCAAGACATGCAACTAATTCAGAAACTTTGAGATGACCATAAGTGTATGAAGAAAGTTGGGCATTCAAGTAGACAAAGGCCACTGAAGACATCATTAGCATTGGAAGCTTCGTGGAAGCTCTTGTTCTTAATCATTATGTACTTGTTAGGAAAATATTGTAAGTAATTCTGTATATCGTCCCATGGAGGAAGATTTCTAGGATTTCATTTTATGTGACGACATGACGGAATTATCATAGTTAATCATACAACCATACGTAGGGACTAGAATAGGCATTTTAGTAAACTTATGTATTAGAAGGTGGTATAAATACCCCTCCATGGCTTCTATAGAGGGGTGAGACTCTTGTAACATTTCATATTTCACTTCATAATACACACATTTGTTTCTCTCTCTACTCTCTCTCTCTCTAAACATGACTATTACATGGTTTGAGTCTCCTCGACCACCGAATATATGATTGTTTAAATATGTCACACCTCAACCTATATTCTTAATAGAATTTTGATTAAACCTGTTATCCCAAATAACTAAGATCCAAACACAACAATAAGCTACCCAATACCCATATTAAGCACACGAAAATAAAAAGAAAGGTAGAAAGAAGATGGAAGAATATTAGATTAAGAAAAAGAGATTGGTATTATTACACCTATACAAAATGCAACCAACACCCTCTCCATATGTGGAGAGGGTCCTATTTATACCCTAAGCCAACATGTATGGCATGGGCTTTTACTAATGGGCCGGGCTTGGCTTGTCTTTGGCTTTGAGCCTGAAACACAAACAATATTAGCTTAAAGTCTAAGCCCGTTAATCCCGACTAGCCTATTACTTAACAAGACTAATTATGACTAAGACGACCGATAACATTCTTGTTTGACTTATATAAAAATAAGGCTAACAATCTCACCCAATGTTGAGGTCTTCTTTGATCTCCCCAATGTTGACGTTCTTGATGGAGGTTATCTTGATTTAACTCTTGAGCTTTTCCTTCTTTGGTCTTATCCTTGTCTTTTCTTGTTTGTTATCATGGCTCTATTCATTCATGCTTAAGACGACCGATAACATTCTTTCGGTGTTGTTTATGTGATCTTGATCTTGAGCCTTCATCTTTTGACTTTGAGTTCTTGAGATCTTTCATCTTGCATCATCTCCTTGACTTGAATCATCTTGATTTGACTTTCTTGATCAACTTGTGCTTTTGACTGACATACTCATACTGATGACATTCTTGTTTGACTTATATAAACATAAGACTAACAATCTTCCCTAATAGACTATTCTTTATTTAACTTTGAAGTTCTTTGATGATGAGGAAGTTTAGTATAAACAATCTTAATGCTGAATGATTGACTTTGAAAGCTTGAGTATGAGTATGTGGTAATGAATCTGACTTCGCTAGTACAAGGTTCCAACACCGACGTTTAAATATGCATTTAAAAGGTTAGTGATAAACAACAGATATGGATGAAAGTGTCATTGTCACTTTGTCAAATACGGTTGCAATAACCATGATTCCCCGTTAATTAGTATAATTACTGCCTGTGATCAGATATAATTCATATGAATCTTCTTGACATGTTTCGCGCGCACTTGGCTGTACTTAGCCAGTTCTCGGACTGGTGTCGTTTTAGCAAAAAACACGGTTAGGAATAATCAGATAGTTACTATCCTTCTGATTAAAGTCATCAATTCAGATACTGGACCAATCGATCAGCTCGTTAGCACAAGCTTGATTCTCTATAGGAATCTTTGCAATAGTCTCCTACCGCAGAGGGTTTGTAAGGTTGAATTTGAAGGATTTTCGATTCGTCACTAGAAATTACTAGAGAGTATCACTCTGAATGTTCTGGCAAGATCTTAAGGATAATGCGTAGGACTCTTTGATACTGTAAAAGTATTAAATCACTAAACAATTAATTAAGAAAGAAAGTATAGAGAGAGAAAGGAGGGTTGTAGCACTTAGTGAGAGAAAGAAAGGAAAATGTAATATTATGTGTAACCAAATAGACAACCAACACTCTCCAAGGCATGGAGAGGGGTATATATACCATGCATAGGTCCGGTCAACATATGGATGACTTATGTTGACCCAGTTAGCTTGGTATGTTTCCAAATATTATGCTACGAGGTATACTATTACAACTTTGGAAGTGACCGAGTCTTTTCTCAATTCCTAACAATCTCCCCCTAAGAGAGGTCACTCTAATTTACAAAAACTTAAGCTCTACGTTCTATGAATGTCTTCAATCTTTAGCTCGTAGTCTTGTTATCTTGTTCTTTATCTTGTGAATCTTGATGTAGTAATCTTTAGACTTCTAGGCTTTAGCTTGTATCTTGTTCTTGACTTGTATGTGATCTTTTGAGCTTCTTGAGATCATCAACCAAACATAATCTCTTTTCGCCATCTTGTAATCTTTGCCTTCTTGTGATCTTGTGACTTCTAGACCGACATGCTCATACTATTCTTGATGTTGAACGCGAGTGTAACCATATTTCTTGATATTCTTTAACTTTAACACTTCGCCACTTTATGGAGGATGTACGGTATCAACTTAATACCTCGTCACTTCAAGAAAGACGTACGGTATCAGAGTAGCGGAAGACTTGAAACATGTACTTGAGCTTTCATGATGTTGTTACTTATGTCGGTCGAGTATGTGCATGTGGTATTGGCTTTGACTCATCATCAGGAAACTGCTACCACCGTCAGGAAATCTGCAAGAATGGGTTAGTGATAAACAACATATATGGACGAAAGTGGCTTTGTCACTTCATCGAATACGGTTGTAACAACCACGGTTCCCCGTTATTCAGTATAAATATTGCTTGTGATCAGGTAGAATACCGAAGAATCTCCTTGACAGGGTTTCACAGCTGTACTAGCCGTTCTCATTACCGGAGCATCTCAAAGCAGCCATCTTGTAATCTTTGCCTTCTTGTAATCTTGTGACTTCTAAACCGACATGCTCATACTATTCTTGATGTTGAACGCGAGTCTAACCATATTTCTTAATATTCTTTAACTTTAACACTTTGTCACTTTATAGAGGATGTATGGTATCAACTTAATACCTCGTCACTTCAAAAAAGACGTACGGTATCAGAGTAGCGGAAGACTTGAAACATGTACTTGAGCTTTCATGATGTTGTTACTTACGTCGGTTGAGTATGTGCATGTGGTATTGGCTTTGACTCGTCATCAGGAAACTGCTACCACCGTCAGGAAATCTGCATGAATGGGTTAGTGATAAACAACATATATGGACGAAAGTGGCTTTGTCACTTCATCGAATACGGTTGTAACAACCATGGTTCCCCGTTATTCAGTATAAATATCGCTTATGATCAGGTAGAATACTAAAGAATCTCCTTGACAGGGTTTCACAGCTATACTAGCCGTTCTCATTATCGGAGCATCTCAAAGCAGACAACATGGTAAGAGTGAAACGGTAAGTTACTATCTTCTTGATTAAGCCATCAATTCATGTTCAGCTTTCCTATGTCCAGATACCCTTGTGAGGCTTCCCATGGACATAAGATTGAAAATTGATTTAGAAAATCAGTCGGTGTGTTAAGATGCAAACGATTTTTATAACACACAAACAATTTGATCTTTTTCAAATTTAATACGTTAATTCATAAGCTGGAACGACATCGATTTCCACTAGTATCACATAATACGTTCCGTGTTGGATCTCACTAAGTTACCTTACATTAGAGTTGTGTGATGTTGGCTCAAGCTGGATTTTCCAATCTTCACCGTGAATAACTTATGTATCACTCGGATGTTCTGGCAAAAATTACAAGGATTTAATTTGCGTAGCGACTGTTGTATATATTTCTTGTTTTCCACTTGTGTAAATTAGTATGCAATATTTTGGCATAAGTGTCCTAATGTGGATTTTATGGATAATCTCTTTTATGGGCTCTAGAACTCGATTGTGCACTTTGGTTTTAGTTATCAGGAGGCCTAGACGAAGGACAAACCACTTTTCAATACCAACTAACTCAGAGTGAGAAAGTCGATAGAAATGCATGTAATCTCTGTGAGACATAAAACAAGAGTCTGTTGAGAGACCTTGAGTGGCTAGGGAGGGTTGTGCATTACGTCACTGAGTCCATAACGACTGTCTTCAATACCAGACAACAGCTTAGTGTTTCTGACAGTTTATGTATTAACCCGGTTTCTGCCTAAGTGTAAGGATGGCTTCTTTCTTTTTACCATTTATGTTAACTTTTCTTTTTAATTCTACAACCCGCTCAATGTTATAAGAGTCTGTATGATCTTGTAACCTTGGTTGGGGTATTCCACTAGTACCTAGCTTCCATTTCAGTCGGCACTATTCCCTTATTCTTACTTTTACTCATTTTTTATATCATACCTATGGACTTCTACACTAACTAGTGGAATGTCCCTGACCTAATCCTAATCACCTTATAACTCCAAGTAATTACAAACATGACCGGTCTTTTGGTATTATTCTGAGCCTTAAAACCATTCAATATTGCTCGCCCTCAACATGTACATTGATATTCAAAAAAGAGAGAGATAGCACATTTAGCACATGAAGGGTGAAACTTGTACTTGAGTCCTTAAAATCACATCTTTAGCCACATATTTTAATCACATTTTCTTCCCTTATTAAAAATATCAAATCTCTTGATATTTTGGATATCAATTGAATTAAGTATTAATGGTTTCAGGAAAAAATGTCCAATTATTAACAAGCCGTATAAGAACATTATTAAATGCTCCACCTCTATTTATGAGGGTTATATATATAGTGTTGAGTACGTTAATTTGAAATTTTTTGAATTTATTGACAAATTCTAGAAAATTCATACTCAAACATTATTTATATTTCCTATTATTATAATTCTAAACTACATATTCACAATATTCAAAAGATAAGATTTTGAGATCGGACCTGATGATTAAACTGTACGCGTCATAAGTTTGTAGTCCATCTTGAGTTCCCTTGCACCAACGAATCTTTCCAGATTTCTAATGATTTCCCTTTCTCTCAGCTGCTTATCAATCAACTCAATCATAATACCCGATCTCTTTCCGTCAACAACCATCCACTTTCTCTTTGGCATCTCCATTTTGTAATCCAGACGAAAGTCGAGTACTCTATGATGAATCTCGCCGCGAACAGACTTGAGTGTGCCATCCAAGAATTTGTACAGCTCATCAGCTCGCAAAACTCATTTATGTTTGTTCAGGTCTTCATAAACAATTCCTAGTGGATCATATGATGGAGTGTAAGGTTCTTTGAATTCAATCTCAGGAAAGGTCTTCTGAGGTTTGGTGATGTTAAGCTTCTTTTGACAACTCTCTACACCAAGCTGTAAGTCTTCAACACGTCTCTTGAGGATTAGACTTCTTGTGAACATACGAAGGGCCACAATAAAGTCAACAATAATGTTCCCGTCGAGGTGGACTAGCTTGTGTTGAACAGCAAGAAGAAGCATATCTTCAATGTCATTCAGGTATAGATCAACAAAGTCTCCTTCTTTGAACTTATAAAGTTGTTGATCAGATCTTTTCAACACAATCTCTTCTAAGTGACCATATCCGTGCAATTTCTTCACACTAACACTCTTCACACCAAGAATCGCCTTAGTAGAGTAAACATTTTGCTTGGAAAAATTGTTTACCTGAGATCAATACCATAATTTGCATCTTTCACCCTAGTGCTTGATTCTCATTAACGCATATTTGTCATGCATATGCTTGATGGTACTCCAAAGTGTAGGGACCATGTCTTCAATTCCTTTGATCTCATACAGAGCAACCTTTGTCTTCGTAATAGATGTGGTGTATGTTACCTCTAAATCAGAGGTCTTCAAATATTCCAAATCATTGTTGAAGAAGTAATCAGCAGCAACGGTTCGATGACCTGGGGGTCCTTGTAAAGGAAGAGGCTTGGATAGATCAAACGGGTAACGATCTCCTTCCGAATTATTCCAATCAAGCTTGTCTGTTAAAGCATTAAAGCACTCTTGGAAGTTTTACTCAAGCTCGATACTGCTAGAGCACGTGCCTTTTAATTGATTGAAGGCAGGTCCTAACAAGATAACTTGAGTGAGATTTTCAATCTTGTGTCCATTCAACACGTACTTGGAGAAGTAAATAGGAGTGGCCATGAGATCATTGAATGTTATAGGATCCTTTGAAGTAGAGACCATTTGATTGAACCAAGGCTGTATGGGTTGATCAAGTACAACTTGACGCTTGTTCCATTCAGGATCAGGAGTAGGAGGCCTTAGAGGTTGCTTGAACCATTCTGGATTTAGAGTCTTTGAAGTATTGGGTTTAGAAGCAGCTTGTGGTTGATCATCATCACGAACCAGATCATCACCAGCATCATCCATAATCACCTCAGCAATAGTTTCTTCAACTGGCTCCTTTGCCGAAGCAGACTTGCCAGTTTTATAGCCTTTAGTAGGAGCTTTACCTTTTGGGGTTTCCTTGGTAGAGGATGGCTTCTTTGAAGATTCAGACTCTTTTGTTCTTCTCTTCTTGGTCATTTTACCCTGGTTTGGTCCAGCTGGAGGGTCTTCATCATCATCATCATGCTTTATTTTGTGGTCTTTCACTGTGTTAGCGACTCCCTTATCCATTGCGTTTTCATCTTCAATCAACGCTTCCATGAGTACATGGTATAACCGATGATTGGCAGGATTTCTGTTAAAAGACTTGTTAACATGCATGGATTGGTAGAGAGCGCTTTTTAGATCATATTCTTCAAGAGCCGCCTTGTCAGTAGACTTGATGGTAAACTATGGGTTATTTTGACTCTCAGCTTGTTCCTTCTTAATCTTGAGAATCTCTGACAGACTTTTCTCATATTCTTGTTTAGCTATTGGTGTTGGTTTCTTGGTTAATTCAAGAAGATGCTGCAGAGAATATTTATGAATGAGCTCTGTCGTGTGTTTCTGCAGTTCCTTTTGAAATACATCTCCAAGTTTGGTATCAAGATAACTATCAATAACTGTTGGAACATAGGACTGGAGAAAAACAAGAGCTATAGAAGAATGGTCATTAGTTTTTAGCTCAGACACATCTTTTTCCAATTTTGCAACTCTTAATTCAACAACAGTAAGTGCATTGGATTTAGGAACAGCAGTAGTAATGGTTGGAGAATCAGTTATGATTGTTGGTGTAGGAATTGGTGTTGTTGTTTGTTGTACAGTTGAGATGATAGGTGTCACTGGAGGTGAGGGGTCAGCAGTTGTAACTGGAGTTACAGTGACAATCTCTAGTATAGGTGGAAGATTTGTTGTCTTTAGAGTTACTGATACGAGAATCTTCTGTACTGATGAAGACTAGATCTGGGGAGTTTCATGTTGGATGGGAATATCCAGCAAAGAACTAACATCTGCATCTGCAGAATCCTTAATGGTATAAGGAAGATTCAGAAGAAAGTTTATGGAATTGATCACCAAAACTTGAAGATACAGATAAGCTTGAGCTTGACGGAGGGAGTTTGGTTTTCTTGGTATCATCCTTTGCTTCTGAAGTCTTTTCAGCTTCTTCCTTTGCTGCATCAGTAATCTCTTCATCACCTTTATCAGAACCTTCAACTTCAGCATCTTTCATTTCTTCATCCTCATCTATGCGCACATTAATCTTGTACTTATAAATATTATCTTCATCGGATTCAGTTTTGTCATCTTTATCATCATCATCTTGTTTATCACTGACATGATCATTGCCTTTATCATCAGCATCACCATCCTTTTCATCCTTCTCAGCATCATCATTATCATCATCAGAATTTTCACTATGTTGTTCATCTCCCCACTCAAGAATGACCTTCTCTTCAGTGATGTCCTTATCCTCATCGGGAACCTATGGTTTAGCACCAGTTCCTTCACTTGAGGTAGAAGAGATGACTGTGGATTCATCCGGAACCCCTAGTTTACTACCAGTTCCTTCATTTGAGCCTCTAATACTTGGTTGTATTCTGCTAGTCTTCTTACTTTCCTTTAGAGCTTGCATAATGTTTGCAGCTTCTTGTTCAATAGGAGTAAGAGATGGAGCACCTTTAAGCTTAGCCTTTGAAGTGGTAGGTTTAGACTTTGGAGCACTTAGAGTGTCGTGAATTACTACAATCTTAGAACTTCTGCCGCTAGACTTCTTCTTAGCAGATTCAGAGACAGATTCCGTCACTATCCTTGCATGTATAGCATGGACTTTCCTTGTTGCTTCTGCTTCTTCAGCTTTAGTTTTATTGATAAACTTAGCTAATTCCAAGGCAGCATCAGGATCATCAGAAATGATGTTGTCAACAGTATACAGTGTGACTTTCTTCTTGATTACTCTTCTGATAGTATTTTTCTTCTTAGTTGGTTCTGGTTCAGGTTCAGACTCTTCAGATACATCAATAGTTTCCTAAGAGTCCTCAACAGTCTTCTTGCCTTTTGAACCTTTGCCTCTACTTTTCTTGGGTGGAATTTGATTTGTTGAATATTTGATGAACATCTGATATTATTCTGAACGCTTGATTTCATCAGTCAACATCACATCAGGAATGGAATGTCCATATTCCTGCTAGTCTTCACCTATTCTGACCAATTTCAACCGGCTTACAATACCATCATCTTTGATTGTATGATAGTGCTTGTGATTGAGGTTGGTGAGAGACTTGTGTTGTTTCAGGAAGTGGTTGATGATGATTTTGGTGAATCGGGGATATGGCATATTCTCATGCCTTGATCTTTTTTCTTTTCTCTGGTCAATCTGGTAAACAAAGTCTTCCTAAATCAATTCAGGATAATTGACATTTTCCCTGTTAAACATCCCTCACAATATGTCAATTCTTGACTTTCGGAGTTTGTTATTGCTTGCAGTCTTTCTAGAAAGGCACTTGTTGATACTAGCAGCCAAAGTTCTCCACAGCTGGTGCATATGATCCACAAACATGTTGGCGTGCCTATTTGGTGGACCCTTATAGCTAAGATCAATGAGAAAGGTGAGTGCAGTTTCATCATCTGGAACATCTATGAAGTCTTCACCTTCTACTCTTAGACAAATATTAAGGATTGTCCTAAAGACTTCAGCATTGACTGTACACTTCTTGTTGGCTAAGAGGAATTCATAAGAATCAGTGTCTTAAACCTTCTTAATGGTGTACCATAATTGCTGCATAAAGATTTTAGGGACATCTGCAGATATGGTGAAAGCCTTGAAGCACGTGGAATTCTTGATTATGTCAATGACCACCTGAAATGTATCTTCCTTTTGTGGCATAGTGGTTTCCAATCTGATATTAGTAGAGTTGATCTTGAGTCTCTTAGCAGAAGGAACCCACTTTTCATCACGAGTAGTAGCTTGTAGTGTTTCTTGAGGATTCATGATTCTGCTTAAGAACTAACCAATACAGTTTATATATTCAGATATATTTTACTGATTGAGTTGGTTATCCTTTGATGATATGATTGATCTATGATTAGGTTTCATGCAAACGTGACAGAATTACTACACTTTAAGAATAAGTCAACTAAGGTCATAAGTCAAAAATCAACTTAAAGTAGTCAACATGACATTTCCAAGGGAACTTAGGACACACATTCAATTAGAGAGCAGCAAATGAACATTCAAGCATGGAAAATGAAGTTATATGACTTTAAACATAAGATTACATAAATATTTAAAAAAAATTTAGGCAGAGTTTCTTTTCGTATTTTGTCATATTTCGCATGTCTATGTACTTGTCATGTTGATCTTGAAAATTGTCTAACATGTTTCGCTTGGTATATAGCATATATGTTTCGCTTAGTTACAACTGACATGTTTCGCTTAGATAAAACATACATGTTTTGCTTGGAGTGAAACTGACATGTTTCGCTTGAAATGAAACTGACATGTTTCGCTTGGAGTGAAACTGACATGTTTCGCTTCATTCAACAGAAACACGTTTTGCTCCATTCAAAGCTTCTTATCTCAATTTTTTACTACTTAACAACCTATAATCTCATCTAGCTATCATCACAAATCAATACTAACATCACAGAAACATAAATCACAAAATTAAACAACATTTTGAGCGTGTAATTTCAAATTCGAGCACACTAAGGAGACAAATCACACGGCAACCATGTTAAGGACAATTTCTAATACATATAGTGCACACTTAAGGGATTGTAGCAGTTAACAAACACATTTTACACTCTATACACAAACTTATTACCATTCTATCATCCTAACGCCCTTAATCTAGACTTTTCCAATTAAAAGAACGTTTAGGAGGCAAGAAACATGTTAGAATAGCACAAGAACGTTCATACGACATAACATATCACACACCCACGACAATTTCATCCTACAATGCATGTTTCGCTTTATTCGTCAAACACAAATCAAAATTTCTCATTAATGGTTGAGTAACAACAAAAACTGTTTCACATTCACCTTAATCGCACCCTAAGGATCAAAACCCCTCAAAAAATTAGGCAAAAACTACAACTTTTTTCTTATGAACCCTAAAACGTTTTTAATTGATTATGGGTGTAAAAAGGAGTTATAAGCTAATTCAATTTACCAGGATGATGAGTAATGAGTAACGAACGAATAGGTAAGAATCTTTAGCCTTAAAAAACACATTTTGATTCCTAGGTTTGAAGCGAGCGAAATGTGAGTTTGAGAGAAATATGTATGTGAATATGAGTGTGTGTGTGAAGCAAAATGTGTTTGAATATAATATAACCGGTTTGTGTTTTGAAAATGACAACAATGGTCCTTGTAGTTTATATCCTTTTGTATTTTCTTTTTAAACTTACGACTAAGCCTAAACGTCTTTTAGAAATGACATAATGAACCCCTAAAGTTTATAACTAGGATTCTAAGTCCTTTATTTTGCCATTTAGTCTCTAAAGCTTAAATCCAATAACATTTTTAAAACAACTGAGTTAAAATTATATTAACTCTCCTTTCAATGATAATCCGTTATTGAAAAAACTTTTCCATTTATTTCCGCGATGACATTTTAAAAGATCATTTTTGAAAGAATTTGACTATTTCTCCCCCTCAAATAATGTCCCTAGACATTGTTTGAGTGATATAAAATTCTTTTAAAAATCTTTTTAGATGAGAAACTGATATGTTTAATTATTTTTCTTAAAACAACACCAATAAAACAAGATGTCTCTCATTTACATAAATAAATGCATTGACACGTACACTTATTTGATATAGGAAGCACGGGTTGTGTTGCAAAGTAAACACAAGCCTTTGAATAAATATAAAGTAATTCATTCCTGGGAAAAATTCATTTCCCGTTGTGAAGCCAAGTTCTCTATAACACCCCCATTTTGATAAATATAGAAGCGAAAGCTAATCTGGGGTATTAATTCATAGTACAACAGTCATAATCATAGAAAATGACTCGTAAAGAGACGTTCTTGGAAAATTTAGTTATCATTCATTTACTCATCAGAGTTTTACAAAAAGAGAGGTCCTAACATCTAGAAACATAAAGTTTAAATGATAACAGTTTAGCCATCTTCAAGTCCGTGCCACTCCGTGCCATGAGTTGCTTAATTACCTGAGATAAACATGCTAAAAAGATCAACACAATGGTTGAGTGAAATTCATAGGTTTATAGTAAATAGTTTGAATACAAGTTATCATAACAGTGGGTTACGTTGTACACCCATAATAGTAATAATTGCAATGTAGATACAATTATCATAGAAAACAGTATTATTGCCTTAAGCTCATGACACCGAATCCTTGAGATAATAATAATCACAAGTAGTTGCCCCAACGGGTGCCTTTGCCAAACACCCACATAGTTTATTCAAATGAAGTGTGTTTGGTTACCAGAAAGTATAGGTACACCAACGGGGGAGTTCAATCCCAAATAGATCTATTCACAGCATTCGCGCTTACTCCAAAAAGTAATTAACGGTTCATGATAGTGGGGTCTTAATGGTAAAAGTAAGGACTTAGGCAATTGTAACACCCCCAAAATTTCAACAACGCAGCGGAATACCACTTGGGGTGCTACTTCATAATACACCGCGCTAGATAC